>JAVQJF010103544.1:0-24993 GCA_036023855.1 Gadopsis marmoratus
CTACCCAAAAAAAAAAAAAAGCCTACAGTGAACATGGTAAAGTCCACGCGACAGCACGGCGAGCCGGAGCCCGAGGAGCTGCTGTCGGAGTCCGACGCGGAGCCGCAGGACCTCGGCGAGATGTCCGACTCTTCCTGCCGCGACGCGCTGGACCCGAACTGCTCCGCCGCGGACCACATCGGCACTTTCATGAGGAACGTGCAAGTGCTGCTCGACGCCGCGACTTACATAGAAAATGTCGAGAAGAGCAGCGGAAGTAAGTAAAACACCGTGTGCCGTCGGGGACTGTTTCTCTGACGCGTCGCGCAGCCGAGCAGACAACAATAGAGGCGGCAGCAGACGCGCCGGCCAGCGGTCGTTCTATTCACCTGCTGCCGAGAAGCTGCACAGCGCGGGGTTCGATTAAAAACAAGTCCCGCAGTGTATTTATTTCTTTTTTTTGGGGGGGGGGGGGGGTGATTTCTCAGGAAGCTATTGCATCGCCGGGGAGCAGCTTTGCGGCGCAACAACAATAGGCTGCAAGCTGAGCGACCTGCTCCCGTTAACACCGCCCGCTCGGAGAGACCTGACCGGGTGAACCACGAAGCCGTGCGCGGCATCTTTCGTACACGCGCACGTTTAAAATGCACGTAGTCGTGACGCCGAATCGCTTGTCTCAAGTTTACCTCCGCTCCCATTAAAAAACATCGCATCCACGCCAAAGAACCTTGTTGCATATTAAAAAACGGTTACTTAGACCCCCCCTCCCTAAAAGTGTCCGGTTCAAAGCCCACCTATCACTTTCAGAGGCAGCTGCTGCTTCCTTGTGTGTGTGTTGTTCACATGGTTTCCACATGGAACAGATTGTAACGTTTTGATTGGCCGGGACACACGTTCCCCAGGGGCGGAGTCACCGAAGCTAGCCAATCACACGCAGGTACACGCGTGACGTGGCGTGTTACTGGGATGGAGGGATCACGGGAACTGTAGGCTTTCGTTTTAAGCAAACAGCGGGCGTACTGTAAAATAGAAATGTGTTTTTTGGCAAAATATTCTTGCTCAAAGTACAAATTGTCCGACTTCGCCCTAAATGTTAATCACAGGAAAAAAACCCCATCGATAGTCACATTTTCTAAGAAGGGTCGTCTTGTCTATGACACTGAGTTGAAGTTCAAGTTTAATTCCATGGATGCATTGCCACCGGTCACATATTTAAATGTAATTTACAAGCCAGGCCAAATAAGGGCACACAGCCATCATGCAAACCCAAGCCTCCGTGAAGCCTTTTGCTTAGTGCACAAACGCAAACAAACAAACTGTACAACCTATTTAATCCTCGTGATCTTTTTCATCACCAGAATGTGAGCACGGGTACGCTTCAACATACCCTGAAACCCAGACTGCACATCAACAGAAACAGCGTAAATTCAAGAACAGGAAACTGGACAATATTCACAATAGGTAGGTTAATGTCTTGAAACGGGTCCTCAAATTAAATATAGTAGATGCGATTGAGGTGTTTATCCACGTCTATGAATGGCTTACTCGGAAGACATTGTAAACTGGTTTTAAATTTGGTTTGTACACATGGATTGTGTCATATTTTGTATTTTATCATTTCAACAGGTCAGCACACAATGAACTGGAAAAGAATAGGTGAGTATAAACGGATTGAAAGGTAATTTGTACGCATGTTGAAAACCAGTCAGCGCTGAGGGGTAAAGACAACACTGAGGGATGTTATGAGCCATGAAACAGGCGCATGATGAGAAGTGGGCAGTCATCTTAGATTTCGTCTTACAACTTACTTCAATCACCTTTTATGCTATATATGCATAACAAGTTGAAAATGTGGATGTGAAGAAGTCATACAAAAGAGGGAGAAAGACGGGTTGCATGACGGTGCAGCTCCATGTTGCAGCAGACAACATGACACCATAACACATTCTTCTTACATTATGGCTTTTGTTCAACTTTGAAAACACATTCATCCTTTACATCCTTCATGCTGTTCCCACTTCTCAGCACATTCATATTCCTACAAAATTACAACTACATTTCAACTATTTCGCATCGTTCATACTTTCAGGATTATTCAACATTTCAAGCCAACTATCCAGTTTAGCGGAATCCTTTCAACAAATATTAAAACATTAAAATCTTCAGCTGCCTGGACTGCAGACATGACAAATGAATTGCCAGAATTGTTTCACCTAAACAAGCTAAGAGCTGAAATACAGAAAAGTGGAAAGCTAAACTGTGATATCTAATTAATTGTTGTTGACAGCACAATATTTGAAGTATAAACTGTGGAAAAAAGAATAAGAAACATCAAAATTTTGATGTTTGTTTTTGATGTTTTTAGTATTTGAGTTTGTGGTTTTGATGTTTGTAGTATTTGACCTTGTTGTATTTGCACACACCTGAGTGAAGTACCTCTGAACACCATTGTACCACAGTTTGCTTGATTCCAACCTGTGACTGAGTCACAAACCCTGCTCCTACCTTGTTGCCTCAGTCGGGATTCGATCCCACGTCGCCTGATCTCCAAGCGGAGACTTTACCACTGAACCATCTTCAGCGCTGATTGACACAAAGAGAAAGGAAGATCAGAGTTCAGCTCCGTCACGCGCAGAGAACATTTACACACACACAAATACAGGATCCTTAAACATTTCCAACTCCCAACTATTCAAACCATAACACATTCTTCTTACATTATGACTTTTGTTCAACTTTTAAAACACATTCATCCTTTACATCCATCATGCTGTTCCCACTTCATATCCCTACAAAATTACAACTACATTTCAAATATTTTGCATTGTTCATACTTTAAGGATTATTCTACATTTCAAGCCAGCTATCCAGTTTAGCGACAGCCTTTCAGCATCAGCATTGACACGCATTTTCTTCTGGAAATGCAATTTTTCTAGTTGATAGCAGTGAGTATTTTGCAAGGCAAATAAAAGGGAGGGAAAAGCACCCTCAGTAGCTGCACTGTTCCTGGAGGACATGCAGATATTTCCCCAGTCAGCAAACGGGAACTGTCTGTTTCCAGACAACGGGGCTCCTTCCCGAGAGATTCTCAGCTGCAAATGTAATGGCAGCTTGCTTCTATTGCTCCAGGATGAGGTAGCCTTTTCTTTGAGCAGGAAGCAAATGTCAGCACGCCTTTATCATAAAATTAAATGCCCAGTTAATCTTCAAAAGCAAAAAAAGGTGTCTGAGAGATGCACTGAGAAGATGAGGGGAAAAAGTGGCATCTTTAAGGAGATGAAGGCTATATTTATTACAAAATGGTGGCAAATGCAGAGAGAAGAGATGATGTCACAACTTGACCTACATTTTACTGCATTATTTGAAAGGATAGTGAGTGTGCGTTTGTCAGTTTCTGCATTCGTTCAGACCTCAGTCCCAGAGGCCTCAGTGGATCAGAAAAAGAGTATCAGGCTGACCTCAGCAGCTTTTAAATCTGGGGCCAGACAGATCTACACGTAATTGCAAAGAAGTCAGATGGTTGGCTAACTAGCAAAATGGACAAACAGATATATCATGTGCCTGAATACCTCAACTGTTACATCGCTCATCACAAATGAATTGTATCATCATTAGAATTGATCAGGACCAATCAAATAGTTGTCTGCCTTAACTACTGCAATACTAATCAAATTGAATGAGGAGGAAATATTATAATCTGACTCAGTCAGGATCAGTGCAGAGGACAAGAATACATTAGTCTGGAAAAATGTATCTTCCAATTGAATGTTCTGTCATGTACAATTGTTGTATAATGCACATTACGGCATTAATGCTGACCAGTCAGCCTTGATTGTGTCTCCTCCCACAGACGAGCACATCTCCGCCTGTGTTTGGAGAAGCTGAAGTCCCTCATCCCTCTGGGACCAGACTGCAGTCGGCACACCACGCTGGGACTGCTCAACAAGGCCAAAGCACATATCAAGGTGTGGTCATCTAAGGAAGCCCCCGAAGTAAATGTAGTAAAGTTTTGTGCTCAAAGATAATGACGTAGACATATTTGCATACTGACTGGTCACGTGTTAATAGTTTGTAATACCAGTTTGGGAAAGTAGCCACATTCAGTCATCAGGCTGAAATAGGGATTTTTTCACAGCAGACATTTTGACTTGTCATAGTAGGAACAGCACAGGTGTTACTGGAAACATTAACAAGGGCTCTGTTGTATTCAAGTGTCTCATTAAGCCATGGCAGTGATGCCAGGACCCTGAAACCAAACCAGCTAAATGGAATTCAGCCATGATTCATTCTATTATTTACTCCTCTGCTTTTCCTTTTGTCAAACTGTTTTCAGTGAAAAAGGCCTATTACTTGCAATGTCTCATTATAAACACGCATCTCTTTTGTACGTCATCTGCCAAATGTAAATTTAAATGCAAATTTATTGTTTTTGCACATGATTGAGTTTTACACTCGTTTTTATTATTTATATTTGATTTCAAGGTACAAGCTGATACTTTACTGTCCATCGGGCGTGATCACACTGTCTACACAGATGCCTCAGCATTTAGCCTGAAATCCAGTTGAACTTTGAAATTCTATACATTGTTTGGTGTGTTAGTTCAACACTTTTTGCCGGATGAAAGGGTAGATAAAGACATACCAGTGCTCCTACTCGTTTTGCAATCACAGCTGACACAGTATAAACACCAGGGTAAAAAGGTCCTCTCTTCTTTTATGTTTGGCTCAGTTCCATGTCTGAAGTAAATATTAATTTATGGCAAACTGCCGCCAGTTTGATGCTAAATTGTCACTCAATCGCCTCACATTAGAAGTGGTTAAATGAGATATTGGCTATACATGGCAATAGGGAAGTTAGACGTTTTCTGCAGGTACTTCTGTACAGTCCTTTTCTCAGAGCCATTAGAGGAACTGCACCTTTGGGTACTTTGGCCTCACCATTAGGACATTATGTTTGCTGCTCGGTTGGTTCAGTTTTTCTTCCCCTTTGAACTGTAGGGAGCATGCAGTTTCAACCTGTATTCTCTGATGGGCTGAGGCCCTACAGAACAAATCTCCCTTTGGCTGTTACCAGGACTGCCCTTTGTAGGATGTTGAACCTTGGTGAATCTTTGATTAGGTCTTGTCTTTCGCACTACAGGACAATGTGAATAGTACACTGACCATTGGTCTTGAGAGCACCAGATCTGTCCTGATTGTAAGAATTGCCTGCCTGGATGGACCACTGGGTGTATCTGAACTGCACGAGACTGACAATAGGCACAAATTATTCTGTAGCATCAAAGCATCCAAGACTCAACACTTTGGCCCCCCTGATGGCTACAGTCAAAGCCCAGTCTGTGCAGACTCCAGCAGTGGCAAGCAGTTGACAGATGATTGAGGGCTGCAATAAGAAAGCAATCCTGGCAACAGTCTGTGGGAGTTTATCACAGTGGGGGGTAATGGAGAAAGTACCTATGATGTCAACTGTTGACTTTGGACTAGCCTGTTTGAAGTCCAGGAAATGTGGCTTCTGGGTGCTGCTGTGTTGTTTTTTTGGAACCAGAGGTTGTGTATGAGAGCCAAAGGGTGGTGCAGGTGCAGCCAGATTTAAGCTCACGGCCACAGGAAGTTAAAAACAAAACAAAAAAGAAACTACCCTGTATTGTGCTGCAGGAAAAGCATGGGTACATGCTTCTCTGACTTGCATTGAGGCAACAGTGTAGCAAACGCCGTTCATTTTACTGCAGTTGTGATGGTGGGAAATGCACAAGCCTCTTCACTTTACTCAGGACTAGCAGGTAGGAGGAGGAGTTAAAATAATTACCAAAATGTTATTGGCATACAAGCAAATAATGTCATAGATGTACGTAAAAGGGGGAAAAAAAACATATTCAAATAGCTACGTATATTTGAAGGAATCTGTGCCTTCATGCAAGTATCTCCCTTATGGCTCAGTCATTCAGAGAATCAACATGGGAGACCAAGGAAATTAAACATGCACAGCAGCTGATACAACATGTCACTGTAAAAAACTACAATATTTATTTATTACTGAATCTCGTAAAGTTGCAAAATATCCAAAATCAGTATCAATCTACAAATACCATCTCTATTTGTCAGTCATTTCTTAAACTTGTTGCCTACATACATCAGCATTAATCTCTCGCTGGTAGAATGTATTACTATGCTACTCCAGTAGCATGAATCATTCTCATTTATTTATAGCATGATCAGATGTGAAGTGATTGGATCCCCTTATGATTACCGGGGTTCATAGTGCATCTTCAGGACTTTGGTTTTGTTCTTAGCTTAACCACACACACTTTAAGTAAGCTGTTTGTGTATTTGTTTGAAATTTGAAAGTACTTTTGATATGCACAAATGAACCAAAATCAATGACCGCGTTTAAACAAATAAAATAAGAGTTAAGGAGGCAAATACAGTATTAATCATAAGGAACATCTAGAGAGGTGTAGTCATTATAGTGTGATTTAATGCAAAATAATTCATGTTAACACCAAATGTGGCACATTGGATCCACTCGCAGATCGTCTCGACTGTCTTTAGGTTAGCACATGACAACAAAAACAATTAACTGCTCTGCATTTTGCTCTTTTCAGAAACTTGAAGAGAATGACCGGAGGAGTCAGCACCAGCTGGAGACCTTAGAGAGGGAGCAGAGGCACCTGCAGAGGCAGCTAGCCCAGCTGCAGACTCACGGGGAGAAGGAGAGGGTCCGCACGGACAGTCTGGGCTCCCGCATGGACTCTGACCGCTCAGAGTCTGACAGAGGTTAGTGTCTGAATCACAGCCTTTACCCAAGAGCAAACTTTGCAGTGTCATTGGGGTTTGTGCTTCTAATTGTCTAAAGTACCTGTCACCATATACACTTAGGCAAGCGCAATTCCAAATATTTAAATTTGCATGATTCACAAAATGAACCTGTACTAATTAGCTTTTTCTTGTTTTCGAGCAGAGGAGATTGAAGTTGATGTGGAAAGCACTGAGTTCTCCCATGGAGAGATGGACAGTGTAAGCACCAGTGGTGGAAGTGACCTGGATGACCACAGCAGCCGGCAGAGCTCGGCCAGTGATGAGGGCTACTCCACTTGCAGTCTAAAACTGGCCTTCTCCACTTAAAACACCAGCCTGTACTTTGACTTCAGCTGCGGTCTTTTTATGGCTTTCACCTTTCAAAGTACCAGCCTACAGCTCCATTCTCCCTCGCAGTGTAGGATAACTGTCCTCAGAAGAACCCGCCTCAATCCCACCTTTTACCTGACCAGCGAAACGTGTACTCCACCCCAAGAACCAGCCTTAAGTTCAACAGTCTAAAAGTTTAAAATGTCTCACTCTAAAAGCCAAGGTGATCCACGACATCAGTCTGAAAGATTTTACACAACAGCCTCAAATTTAACTTCTCTGGCACTATAGTTTCCTCACGTTCAAAAGTTGACTTAACCAATCACCTGAATGTCCCTGAACCTATTACCAGCTTGAATCAACCACACCTGCACTCAATACTGATCCTGTAGAGGACCCGTGATCGCACCAGTGTCCAACACTGAAGGGGAAACTCTATCTTTAATCAAGTTGATCCTCTGAAACCAGCAAAAACACAAACACCCAATACCAGCTAGAAGCTCGCCATTGGGAACGTTTGCGCCATTTGCCTTGTAAAAACATTGCCCTTTTGTTTTTTGGGATAAATTATCCAGACGGCACTTCTCGTGAGTGTACGGGCCAGTGGCAAGGGCTACAAAGTCTGCATTCCAAAATGTTTATTACACTTCTATAACCTCTGCTTTAGATCCCATAACCATCGTTGATCTATGTGGCGCCCCTCCTGACTGAAGAAGTCATATCCAAACAGGTGGTGTAGCCCACCCTTGTTATTCTAATTTATTTTGCCTATGATTATTTATTTTTGGTATATTTATTTTTTACTGTAGCTAGTTCTTGGTCATGCTTGAATGAGAAACAAACAACCCCACAAACTGTTTATTTTGTTTTACCAAATTACTTGACATGAAAGTAATCCCCACTGAAGCATATGCAGTGCTACAGGTTTAATACATTACTCGATGGTGTTATGTTGAAAGAATGACATCTCTTTCAGTGTGCAAATCCAGTTTTATTTAGACAGTTGATAAGCTATCCCACACTTGTCCAAGCACAAGGCTCAAGCAATAACACGTCTAGTTTTTAATCATATATTTAATGTTGGCTGTGTGTAGCACACTATTCTGTCCGTCCAACACCAAATTGCAGTTTGCTAGTTATCCACTGGCTCCGGTAGTGGTATCAGTTATTAATAATCAGCAGTAAAAAACACTAATTGATTTTTAAAAAGCTATGGTGCATGTGTGTTGAATGTAGCTTATCATGTTGCTTTGTGCTTTGGATTGAGTCTTAAAAATGTCTGTAGCATGATAAACCCTACAGAATCCTTTTTTTTTTTTAGTATTGTAGCAGAAGAAAGCACATGTTTAAATCCTTGAAATGTGGAGTCTTTCCATTAATAATTCAATGTATATTTCACACATAGAATTGCACTGCTGACCTGTTAGAATCCATGAAACCAAATGAGACATTTCAATTTATCTGCATTTTTCTGGTCCAAGTACTAAGTAGATAACCACCAAATTGTGTCTTAACATGGGTTTTTGACTCTTGCACAAAGTTCCTTGTTACAGGTCCTTTTCCCCCCAACCTGTTTGGGAAACTATAAAATGCACTATGAACGACTTTTGTTAAGGAAGTATGTCGAAGCACACCCCAGAACACTTTCTCTTGTGCTTAATCAGCCATCCAAGGTGACTCTTTTGAACAACATGTGCTGCTGGTCCCCTGCTAGTACTTTGTTGCAGTTCCTGATAACTGTCCCTGGAATCTTAATAAACCACTACCACCCAGACATAAACTAATGTTGTCTTTTGTTCAGATAATAAACTTGTATTAGACTGACGTACTGTAGTAGTTGCCCAGTTTGTTTGTTCCAAGAAAACACAAGTATCACATATAAATTAATCAGGTCTGTAGTTAACACTGTCCATTAAGCATCTTATACTAACAAAGTCCAACAATAAAAACTCCCATAACTTTAATGGCAAAATGGGTTGTATTAACAGTTGCAGCATGCTGCTCACGAAATGGATTTTTAAAAAAATGGTACAAATCTTTACTGCCACCTGACAGAGCCACAATGAAAATAGAACGTAAGAATAGTCCAAATGAGGTGGAAGCCATTATTTAAAAAACTGAAAACACAACAATGTTTATTTCACTGTTATATATACAGAAATTAAAATGTAAATTCAGCCGTCTCAAATCGACACCATTATTAACGTTCAGACCGACTCACCCACAATGGATCAGTGTTTAGAATCCAGCTTCAGATTTACACACCAAATCTACAGGTGTATATTCATAGACATCTTAGAATGTATTTGGCCTCAGTGGAACCAGGACACAAACAGCAAACTCTACAGCTTTTCTACAACACCACTTCCTGTTCTCATACAACAGCTGACCTTGTTCCAGTGTAGGGAAAATCCTGTCTATTTGGACTTTTGTTGATGTACCTACATAATATTTAAGAAACTACATCAATATTTCAAACAATGGTGTGTAAGCAATTCATTTCAAAGATTTCTTTACTTGGGAAACTTAAGTCATGTATAAACACAATGGAAAGTACTGATACAGGTAGTATACAGTGGATTATTATATACAGAAAATATCAGGTCATTGTGGCATTAGATGTCTGACATTGTATTTTGACGTGTCATGGTACTGGGTCATAGGTTTGTCTGCAATACCACATGTTCCCACTCCCACCTTTCCGTTTACGCTTTCTGGAGATGCAAATATGCTCCGCTTTACCTACATAAAACACAGAAAAACCAGCATTAATTATTTGAAATAAAAAACAGTGGATTATTGGGACTACTTTTACTATACACGCACTCTTCAAGCAGCAATTCATGGACAGTGTGCCACTAGTTTCAAGTTTCCTGGCACTCCGGTCACAATATCATGCTGTGCAAAGAAGGGGTGGATGAGCTAGTAGGTGAAATAGCTCAAATCCTGCTCGGATGTCTGCCAAAATTCTGAATTTTGTATCAAATTTGATATATTGATTTGGTGCATTTCCCACTCCCATTACAATGGTGTGATATCACACTTCTTGCTAATTTTGCTTTAATATTGGCTTTATAAGCTGGAGGTCCAGTTGGATCCCTCTATAACATGCTGGTTGATGAAGAAAAAAAAACACCTTTATGATCCTTTTTGGATTACCATACAGCAAATGTTCCTAATTACATATTTGGTGGTCTTTCAAAATTGTGGTAAGGCTATTGCATACCACAGACACTGATAAAACAACCCAAAATGCAGTTTGCTGGGTGTTTGTAGTAGTTAGCATGTCTTAAACACAGCCCCTATTGTGAACTCAACTTCAAAATTTAAGTCGCTTGCACACCAACATAATTGCTGTTGGCTTGTCTTTCACTTTAAGTTGTATTGTGAAGTTGAACTTCTGAATTCACACCACAGCCTTGTTTTAATATACCATGGTCTTAATTGTGGTAAGAGGTACAGTATATGGCACATGACTGTGACTTGATGGACAGCCTGTTGCTTGTCCACTGTGTTTGCATAATGCACCATGGGAAAACATACCTGTCCTTTCTTGTTCTTCGAGTAGGCTTTGTTGTTGAACTGTTGCCACTTTGACTTTTGCTCCTCCCTCTCTTGCTCCAATTCCTTCATCCTCTGTACCTTCTTCTGGGCTTTCTTTTTCTTATACTCTCTCTGCTCTGCTATCTGCTCTTTCCTAGAATGACAGACAAGGAAAAGAAACATTTATACGAATCCATGCAATTTTATAAGGGAGCTGGTCAAAAGTATATAAAACAAGGCATACTGGTGATATCCAATTATTTTCCTTAAAATAATAAAATAAGTGAGATTTAAGCACATGTTTATATGTACACACATTAAGTGACTGAGACAGTTTTTTTGTTCATACTTTGACTTTGGCTTATCATCATCAGAGCGTTTCCCCTCCTCTACTGCTTTGAGGTTCTGCAGAGGAATCACTTCAGCATTCCCGTATCCAGAGAAGGTCACGGCCGCAGTGCTATTCTCTCGGTCTATCTCCTCAATCTCAGCTTCATACACCCTGCCAAAGAATCACATCTGTAAGCAGGTGAGTATGAGCCAAAGACTCAAGCTCTACGTAATAAACAAAGCTTAATAAATATATAAGACTTCATGATAAGTGAAACTGTGTAATGTGTGAATATAGGATATTCTTAGAGCATTTTCTATGATTGCAAATTTTACAATGCATGGGTGTGTTTCTCCCATCAAGGTGTTTCATTCAATAGGTTATAACCAAGTACAGTGGTAGGTACAGTAGAATATGGACAGACCAGCACAATATAATTTACGCACTCTTTAGAAAAAGTGACAGGCAATTCCTGAGTTATCAGCTACACTGAAATATCAATACAGAGAAACTAACAAAACATTTAATTATGGCTTGTTGTGTGGATGATCTAGATTGGGGGAATTTCCCAGTGAAATATAAAACCACTATTTTTATTCAAATACATAACGGAAATTACAGTGTTATAACACATGTGGTTGCATGTAATGTTTTCATGAGGCTGGTGATACTCACTGTCCATCCTGGCTCCACGCAGCCATACACCTGTCCCCCACTTTCCAGCCTTGTTTCAAGGGGACTGTGTCTGAGCCATTGGTAGTGGAAGCAGTCTCAGCAGGCTGCGAGGTCAGGAGGTCTTTCGTCAAATCAATGACTTCCTGTAGAAGAAACGCAATCAAAAGGGGGTCAGATGTTCATGGAGAGCATAGGGAATTGTTCCCTCAGAAAACAAAATTTTGGAAAAACCATGGTAAAAAAATTGACTGGGTTGTTTTTGGTGGACTCATTGGCCAAACATGTTCGGCTTGTCTGTAAATAAAGGCAACATACTTCACAATTTAGGGTTGGCATTTTAGACAGATATATTTGACAGTGTTATACTACATCATGGCAATAGTAATTTGACTCTTGTAGAAAGAACTTGAAATTATTTGTCAGAATATTTGTTTGTGAATGAGGATGTTATTTTTTTAATTTGTAAATATATTTAATAAAATGTAAGGTTTTTGGGAAACCAGCAAATCTATGGAATCAAAGAAATGTCCTGGAAATTATGTTGCGAACCTTAAAATAGTACATTTCAAAACACAGGAATTCAACAATGAGAATCCAGTAATAATTCAATTTAACAATTGGATATTCAGTTGGTTATAAACCTGAAAATATTTCAGGGTTTCTTTGCCCGAAGAAAGCAATAAAAAATATGCTTCTTAAGTAGTGAACGAAATCTCAATTCACACGGAAACAAACCTGCAAGTCTTTCTGGAGTTTAAGGAGGTCTTCATTTTCTTGATCAGTAGATAAGGCAACTTCTACTTGCTGTAGCTGGGCTTTATAGCTGTTTAGCTGTTTCATCAAGTCGTCCGACATCTGTGTTGACAAAAACACAGAGAAGTTAGCTAGCTGCATTAGCACGCTCAATGAGCGAGAAGGTAAACATTCTAAGTTAGCGAGCTAGCTAGCTTAGATTAGCAATAACCTAATCACACAAATTGCTCGTGACATAAATGCGAGACATGGTCTACTCAAAAGTCTAAAAGGAAAAATATGATATAGTAATGTCACAACATTCACGTTAGCACAGCGCTAAAACAGTTAGCAAGATCCCTCGGCCTTCTTTCGTCGACGTCAAAATAACATCCCATGGCTAATGCTAGCTACGAGCGGAGGAGGGGCGATCACAAAACAAAGGGTTGGGATGCAATCTTACCTCGCTATAATTGCTCTTGACTTATAAACACCGTAAGCATGCAAATCCCAAATCGATAATTTGCCAAAACGACTGCTAAGAAGAACAACAGTACGCTCTCCTCCTCCCCGTACACAAATAGCCAACCGGAAGTCCGTGAAAACCTGTACACAAATAGCTAACCGGAAGTCCGTGAAAACCTTTCTCGCGATAACAGGGATAATCATATCAAGTACCACAATGAGCGGCTCGTTAGCGTCCCCAGCGGTACTGCTCACAATAGCATCTGCAGTCGGCTGTTCATTTTCCCGTACTGGTATAGTTAATATGTACATGCAATTATGGGACACCACTGTATAACTACAACCAATGCAACTGTAGCCATATTATATGATTTATGGTTGGTGTCTGACTGCAGGATCAAAATCGAGTTGTTATAATAATGTTAATACGGCTACTTATTGACCTCAATCCTGATGTCACTATATCAAAAGTATCCCCAGCCACAAGATTTTCCAAATCGAGGGCTGGGATGCTCACAGGGGTCACAAAATGAATCTAAGAGGCCATGAGATTATTAAAGGACGAAGGAACCAAAAGGATTAAAAAATAAACTAAACTTAAAATGTTTATTAGTTTACATACTAGTTTACAGTTATAGTCCGAGAGGGAAAAATCATTTGACAACTCATAAAAGAAGACATGGCTTTGTATTAAGCTATCACCAGCTAAAAAAAGGGTTGGGCACCACTGCCATAAAAAACCCTGCTAGATAAAGCATAGGTGTGCTTCTCTCATTAAACAATAAATGTTGCAGTGAAACTGTGCTGCAACAAAAACACACTACACTTTATACTTTAGTATGAATGTCAGAGGACTTGAGTGAGGCATAGAGATGCCTCAGAGCAGTAGGACTTTTTCTTTATAAATACAAACCCCTTTAATATTCCCAATGAATAAATATCATTAAGTCATTATAGCAAAATATGTGTGTGCTGAGAGCTGAAAAAAAATACATCATCTTAGCAATGCATGCTGGTTGGCATGCTTGAAACGACTTTAAATCAAGCAGCACATTGGTCGATAGTAAAACAATATTGCAATGTAAATCTCTAGTTGGAGCACTCGAGAATAAAAATTATATTTTTTTGTCATGTTGTCACAAGCATCACAAGCTAACAATCAAACCCTCGTCATCAGTCTATCCTACAATGTGGCACAAATATGGTATTGTAATCCTTGTTTACACGTCATAGTTAAAGCAGCACATTTTTGCACAGGAGTTGAAAATGTTTAAAGAAAACTTTTAATGATTATATTTGTGTATCAAATAGACAAAAGGTCTCTGCACTCACTTCGATTTATTCTACTTTGTTATCCGGAAAGCAAACATTTGTCTAGCAGAAATTTTTATACTTGCAAATATACTGCTGTTCGTTCTCTTGCACTACTATTGACTGATCTCTTCAGTAAGTGCCTCCGATCTTCACTATAGATACAGATAATATTTCAAGCAATTTATCATGATATATCTGAACACTTTGTTCATGAAGTAGAACTGCAAAACCACATAGAGTGTACTTTTTATCAATTTTAATCTAATAAGAGGGCAGATATTACTTCTATAAATCAAAAAATATTGTTAATGTCATAATGGTTTCAGGGTCCGGGAGTAACACCTAATTGCTTTTAAATTTCCAGCAGCAGATGAACCCCGCCCATTCCTGTTCTCCCTGATGTGGAGCCAGCACCACAGATCCTCAGCGTCAGATCAAGCCCATATAAAAGACGTGCTCTCCACCTCAGCCACAACAGCCTCAGCCAGCACTATCTGCAATGTAACTCTGTTTTATGAAATGTCTTCCAAGGGACTTAACTGCAAGTTTCTATTATACAAGGTTGGTGGATGAAGAATTATTTCTTTTTAAATTATCTTATGTGGGAAACTGGGAATAAATCAAAGTTTCCTTTATTCATTTAATTGTTTTTTGCCTTTTTAATATAAAGACACGTTTTGTTAATTTTCTCCGTTTGTGTGTATTTTCTCACTGAGAGAGAGGGAAGCACAGATTCTGTTCAACAACATCTATCGTCCAGTGAACAAAATGAAAAGACTCAACTCTCTGACGCTGTGTTCTTGAATGGATGACATTAACGGACTGCTGGCAAACACGGCTTCCAAGCCTCCTTAAAGTGCACTGCTCAGACAATGTCACCGATACTACAGCACTGTTTTAACTTCGCCAGCGGAAATGAGACTTTGCCTGGCAGGCACCCTTATACTGTGCAGACCTCTGTGCCTCTGACAATCCTGGTGGGTATCCTCATCCTGCTAACTGTATTTGGCAATGTCATGGTAGTAATTGCTGTGATCACAAGCCGAGCCCTGAGAGCTCCTCAGAACTTGTTTTTAGTGTCTCTGGCGTGTGCAGACATCCTGGTTGCCACCCTAGTGATGCCATTCTCTTTAGCGAATGAACTGATGGGTTACTGGTACTTTGGTAACGTGTGGTGTGATATCTACTTGGCTTTGGATGTGCTCTTCTGCACCTCATCCATCGTTCACCTGTGTGCCATCAGCCTGGACAGATACTGGTCCGTCACTCAAGCGATTGAGTACAACCTGAGAAGGACACCGCGCAGGATTAAATGCACAGTCTTCATAGTTTGGGTATTGGCAGCCATAATTTCATTCCCACCGTTTATCACAATGAAAAAGGGTACAGAGGACAGCCCTGAATGCAGAATTAATGAGGAGAAATGGTACATCATATTCTCCAGCACTGCCTCCTTCTTTGCACCCTGCTTCATCATGATTATGGTGTATGTTAGAATCTACCAGATTGCCAAGAAAAGAACAAGAGATCCGCCAGGTGAAAAGCAAAGAGAATATGGCAACTCGGGCAACCTGGACAGAAAAGACGGAGAAGGGAAGGAGGTGGAAGGGGAGGACGGAGGAGAGGTCAACGGGTTGGACGTGGAGGAAGAACCCTCCTCGTCGGATGGGAATGAAATCATGCTTTGTTCCCTGAAGAAGAAGAGGGGTATGAGAACCACCAAAGTGGCTCAGGTGAAGGCTGGAGAAACCTCTACAAAGCCAGAGGCGCAGCCCTGCGTGAGAGTGAGCAGGTGGAAAGGAAGGCAGCACAGAGAGAGACGCTTCACATTTGTTCTGGCTGTGGTTGTGGGAGTGTTTGTTCTCTGCTGGTTCCCCTTTTTCTTCACATACACACTCACTGCTGTGTGTGACACCTGCTGTGTCCCGGAGACATTGTTCAAAATGTTTTTCTGGTTTGGTTACTGTAACAGCTCACTAAATCCGGTTATATACACTATATTCAATACTGACTTCAGGAGGTCTTTTAAAAAGATCATTTGTAAAAGGAACAGACAAGGTTTGTAAATAAGATTTTGCATTTCAAAAGCAGTATTTTTGGTCATCTACATTACAGCTCCCATCAGTGTAAATATTACATTAAGCAGATATTAAAAGATATTTAATGGATATTTGAAAAAATGTGAAATGCAGCATGTTCTGCTTGTGTGTTTTAACAATGGCTGTACTTCCACATCAGTAAATGTTTGTTTTGTAATATTAAATGATGCAACAGAGTTCTAATGTGCAGTTTGCTTTGCAGCTACTATTACACTGTGGCAACTTGCGAGTTTAGACTTTGTACAATTGTGACAACATGGATGATACATTTTCTACGTGTATGTAAGTTTGTTTTGGAATATTATTTACATGTATCAGTAAGCATCATCTCTCATGGTTTTCTTGTGACAGACAATATTATATACCATATTGCAGTGCAAAAACGATTTTTACTTGTGGTCATTGTGCAATATGTTACAAATACCATAAATCCACTGAAAAGTCAATAGTTTGTAAACAAACAACCAATAATTTAATTACAACTCAAAACAGAGTCATGTGCTCATGGCAGCAATTATTCTGCCAGAGAGATGAAATGCCAAAACGATGCACATTAGGATATTTGGAGCCTCTCTCGCTGTAATTGCCATCAATTAAAGAAAAGACAGATTTAGAAAAGCAGACAATTGCAAATGCTGCAGTATTGCAAACTTTAAAAAAACGATTAATCTCAATTGTACAAACAATAGCCAGAGCACACGAAAGCAAACCGTACCCCAACCGACGGTATCTCCATACCACCAACTATCTTGTTCACTGAGAACAAGACAATTATATGAAAAGAAAATGACGCCCAGGAGATATGGGTGGCACCACAATATTGAACGCACTTTATCATGAATTATAGCCCATCATATCAGGATAGCATTAAATCATCCCCTGGAGTCAAACAGAATTCACGCAACGATAGAAGTACGAGTGGTTGTTGCAAATTACACTGATGTTAATATCCACACAGGCTTATCAATGGGTTGCGTTAGTATAGTTTGTCTGAGGTCAACATTCCCCGTCTCTTCTCCTTTTTAGCTCCATTTTCACAGCACCAAAACCTTCCTTTAGGGCAACTTGTCTTTAACAAATAGACTTATTAGACCAGCATTCGTGAGCCCATCCATAATTGCTTTAACTTGGCAAACATTTCCACCAACCACCTCTCATATATAACAGAGTGATTCCCATGATTCGCTCTCTGGGACACTAGTGTTTTGAGATTCCTGTGGTACACATGTTTGGGTTCAAACATTTCTCGGAGTCTTAAAATACAACATCTGTTACTTACTACAAATGGTAAACTATAGGCCCACTGTATTGCTGATTGTTCGTGGGAACTATCCGACACGAGAAACATTTGAAAACATTGGTATTTGAGGCTTTGTGGCTAGTTAAGGCTGTTTCCGCAAGGTTGTGTGATCATTATTACAAGGCTTTGTTAGGACACTGGTGCTAACAATTGTTATCAATATGTTTAAACAGGAAATATCAGTGGCCCCTGCCATAACAGCACCTAAATAAATGATTATAGTTGTTGGAACATTTTAACAGAAGTAGCTGTTTTTATTAATACTAACAAATCAACATTTAGTACCATAAACTATTTTAGACATATTTCTACTTGGCCCTGATCCATGGCACACCAATGTGTCTTGAAATGTTAAAGTGTAGTGATTGCAATGCATCCTTTAATTAAAATGACAAGTATAATTGAGTCTGTCACTATGCTTGAGCAGCATCGTACATTCATTACATTTTTAAAGCACACACTCACCAAGCCATAGAGATGAAAATAGCCAACATTACTTGCCCAAAAAGAACAATGAAACGGTTGAAATCATACAAGTCCATCAAGAGATGACTTGGCAATATCTCGTGATTAGTTTGTTGAATGTAGACCACAACAATACTGGAGACATATTGAATAAATCACGTTAATGTTGATTTTCAAATGGGTAATGTTTCAGTTAAATTTGGTGTTCAATCTTCTATGCCTCACTCCGTATCACTGTAAATTATGGCTGGTTAAAATTGCTATTCTCAGTATATAGACACTCACACTCACTCTTCCATCTTCGCTGTCTGCCCGAGACAATGATTTATTTCGCCCTGTAAAGGCCACTTCAGAGTCACGATTTATACTTGTGACACCACAGCTTATAAAACTATGCTTTACAAGCTGCCTCTGGTGGAAGGTCCCACAACTTTCACACAGCTCGCCTTCTCCATTTCTTTCTAATTTATCCCGCCTACAACTCCATAAATGCTCCTTAAAAAGGTGCTAGTCATGTGTCTCAAAGAGAATGGTGAACTTAAAAAGCAAATTAAGACCACAAGAGAACAGACTGTATGCCAGTCATAGAGACTGTCATGGGAGGTCCGACAGAGGCATCAAGCCCAGACTAACAAGTTTAAATCATAAGAGTGTTTTAAATTGAATGCTGGGTCATTCATTATGAATTGAGCACAATGCATCATGCACACTGGGGCATATAATACTTCCTCCCTCTTGAATTCATAAGGATGCGAGATCAAATTACAATCAAATCAAATTACATTCTGAGGGATGGAAGCAGCAGAGAAGACCCTGTTTAATTTGCCCCATGCAATCTCTGATACTTTCTCTACTCCTTCTGATCACCGTTGCATCTACAATGAAAATTATACTCAATGAAAAGTCTTATTTTAACCCCTACTTTTCGATTATGTTTAATGTATTTAATTACAATATTTCTAGGTGTCTACGTAGGCAGAATATGACTGCATTTTGGCAATATATAAATATTTTGAAATGCATATCAGTATAAAATAAATAAAAATTGATATTTTCTAAATGAGGCCACTTTCTTTCCTGCCTTGTAGAATTTGACCTATTTAGAGGCCACTTGTGATCTGCAGTGCTTGAGAAAGTTTTTGTGACTAGTATTTAGGATAAAAACAAAAAGCTGGTAAGTTCTTATATTTTCTTAGCTCATCAAAAAAGCAAAACATACTCATCTGAAAGGGGCTCAAGAAGACCCCGGGGGAATGAGGACCCCTCTGGGAATTAAGAGAGCCAAAGCACACAGATGATGTGGAGTTTACTAAATATATCAAATTTATCAGCAAATGGAAGTTCGTTCTTTGGGACAGCCAATAAAGGTTTTACTCAGCCATGATTTGAGGGGAGCATAAAATGTGTGCGTCTCTTATTGGCATCAAAATATGAGGTATGGCCTAGAAGATTTATGTTAGTCCATAATTCTCCATCTAATGTTCCCATAGCAGTTTTATTTAGTGAATGTAACGGTTATTCCATTTTCAACAAATTACATATAAAGGCTTTTTTGGCCAGGCTACCTCCATCTATTTTGTCTATTCATTTTGAGAATAGTAAAAAGAATCTGACAGTTTATTTTATAAACAACAAAGTCTGTTTTACAGGATACTCTAAACTTCTCTGCCCTTCCTGTAGGAGGAACAAGTGCCTTTGTTTATAAGTGTGTATATGTGTGTGAGTGAGAAGAAGAAGAGAGAGAAAGGGGGAAATGTGGTGAAAAGGTTCAAATGGACTGTATAATCTTTGTCAGTCTTATCCATGACCTTAAAGACATGTCACAATAAGTTCAAATCTAATAAAAACTCAAATGAGTTTGAAAACATTTTATTCTTCTTGCTCATCATCATCAAAAGTGGAGATAGTCTGCCCTCTATGAAACTCCAAACACCATCTACAGCAATGCTTTATATGCTCTGCAGCGAATCCTCAATAATACCAAATGATGCTCTGGCCAATCTCCTGCTCTGGACACCATAATTCTTCCTTAGTCATCTTGTCCTGTCTGTGCTATTGATCGTATCTAATTCCAGTCTGGCCAATTCTCATCCTCATGCACAAGCTTCTGCACATCACCGCCAGCCCACCCACATGCTCCTGGATGATGTCAGCTACAGTACACACATGAATAAATAAACACAGGCTTGTGATAAAGCTTACTATCATTGTACTTTATCTCTTCTCACCAGCCAACTGTTGTGGACAACAATTCATCCGTCAATGTGCTGTCAGCACACGCATACCCACTGTAGAGCTGTACTACGCACGCTATCAACTGTGACGTATCTATGGGCTCTTTGATTTTCCTTTTCCCCCTTGTTATCTACTGTAAGGGTGCCAACATTATCTGTTTTACCACTTTCTGACAGGGTCTCAGGCAACAAGGCCAACCTTCTGATTACTGCCAGAATCACAAGTCACAATTTATGATTATTTGAAGTGAAAGACGTGACAAGATTACATCATGGTGATAGAGTGGAATCAATACCTGAGGTTAGTACTTGCAGTAAAAATAATTTCTAGCGGTGTCACAATGGTTGCAAATAACCATCTCCATATTTGCAGATGAAGTCCAACTTTCCAGGCAACATAATAAACTGTGTATTTGTAAATAAAATATAAGTCAATGCGAATTAATCATGTGTTGCTGCATTTCTACAATTAAACAAACCTAATAAAAGGCAAGCTGAGCAAGAATAAAGCACACTCTGACTTTGCATTTATTTTATTTTTTTTGCATTTAATACATTTTGATTGTGCTTAAGAATTATGCTACAAATAATATTTTACTGTGGATTTTATGGGTATAATTTCACCTTTAAGGATATTTTTAGCATTCCAGTTTTTACAGGTATTTAATACGATATTTCCAAGTTTTTCAAGCATAGGAGTGCATGGAGATCGTGCTTTGGCACACGACCTTGTGACCAGATTCCCATTATGAAGAGAATTGGTTGCAATCTGTGCAACCAGTAAAAGGTTCCTTCTCTTTGACACATACATGTTTAGTACTACACTGCTATACTTCAGTAATGCCATTGTGGGTTCAGATGAGCGTTGCGGCAGTTACCTCTACTGGTCAGCAGATGGCGCCTCGAGTGGCTATTTTCCATTTGGGCTAATTAATACTTGAATTATTCTAGTGTAATGTGGATGACGGTAGACGAACAGCCTATTTTGTATAAAATGATTATATTCATTAAATTATTAACCCAACGTCCTGTCGCTAGCCCCTTTTAACCTCTTACGTAACTAAAATTGCTAGCAAGTTAATTGTTTTTACACTTGAGAAGTTTGCATTGATTATTAACGAAAAACATTCAAGAACGCAGGTAATGTGGGAACACTTACCGGCGTTTTGAACACATTTCCAGATTTCTAAATGATAAGTAGTTTCTAGTTTAGGCAAAAAAGTCGGCGTGCTGCATGTAGCTATTTAGCGTTCAGCAATTTTATTTTCCAAGTTGCTACAAAAATGGCAGCCGGAAGTGACGTATCTCTGACTGCTCGGTTTGAACGACAGTAGCACTTTAACCGACAGTTGGAAAATAGCGTCTCTATTGTGCTGAATATTTGTTTCACTTGGGATAAAAGATTCATTAAGGAAACTGGAAGTGTCTTCAAAAAAAAAAGTGGCAAGTGTTGTCCAACACGCTGCGGGGCGTGTATGTGTCATTTAGAAAAGCTGAAGATAACTTCAGTACTCAAATGTGGCAGTTTCCATGCAAATTGATGATTACAAGCAGCGGATCGATTTCGAGTTATCGCTTTCAAACCAGTTTAAGTACTAAATTTGGACTTGTTTTATTTGTTTTTAGTTACCATTCATAGGCACTTTTTTGGTATGTAACGTGCATGTAATACTGTCTCTATGACTTTAGTCTTACACAACTTAGCCAATGTAGAGTTTGGTGTCTCCAGCAGACCTGAGACGGTAGATGTCAGAAACATGGAAGATATGTTTAGAGGGTTTTTGGTTTGTTCTTATAAACTGTTGTACCATTACTGACTTGAGAGCATACTTTATTAATTTCATGTTCAGATTTTGTAATACTCTCTCAGAACCCTGCTCTCACACACAAATAGAACCTACTTGCACTTGATTTGCATCTGCTTCTGCTCAAAATGGTTGCTTGTGTTGTTGCTTGCGCAGATTTCTTCTGTGCACTTGTGGAATTTCTGCTCTCGGATTTTTGCTGTGGGCTTGGATTCTTCTTCTTCTTCTAGTTTTATGGCAGTTGGCATCCAGGTGCATTACCACACTTTTCAGCATGAGTATGTTTAGTTTAATATATATATGTTGTAAAATTTATATTTTACATACTTTGAATATGAACATGGTTAATTTTGACCTGGTTAAAGTTCCACACAAATCATTTTCATATGTACCAATATACAAATGACCAAAGTGAACATCATATACAACAAAATAAACCCTTTCCCAACTGTACCATTACGCTAGGTAATAATATTACTCACTTATTTTGTCAACCTTCTTCAAAAAAACTCTACGTCTTCCAAGTTTGTCCGTCGTGCTTTTGCCCTGTTAAGCCTGTGTTTACTATTTAATAAGTTAAGAAGCTCTATTTTATGGAAGAGGATTGGGGCCACGTGAAATTATTTGTTGTGTTCTGACTTTAATCACAGAATTAAAAAAAAAAAATTTCCTCTCCGTCTACTTTTACGGCGGTTTGCATCCATTTGTTGCATTTCAGCCACCGACAATAGACTCAATATCTACATCCCTCTATCTGCTCAGGTCTCCCCAGTTCTACCAGAGAATATAACTCCTTATCTTATTTATTAGCTCAATTTATTTAATTACTCCTAATAAAATTATGTTATAGGCCAACAGTCTTCACACATTTTTAGAGCCAATGGTGGTGTGGCTCAGAGTATTTTCTCCAGTTCCTCCAGAGGGCCTGCAGTGTTTACAGAAACCGCCTGTGTGGGACGCTGTAAGAAGTAAAGCAAACGATCATTTCATTGGTTGACACTGCAGCTGGCATTCTATTGGTTGCGGAATTTGAATAGGCTTGTTGCACAAAAAAATCTAAGTGCACAGCAAAAATAAAAAACACATCCAAGTGCAAGCATCCATTCTGACCAGAAGCAGCGCAAATCCAAGTGCAAGCAGGTGTTATTTGTGTGCGAGAGCAGGTTTTTTGAGAGTATTACGAAATCAGAACATGAAATTAATAAAGTATTCTCTCAAACCGAAAGAGCGTGCTCTTGATCAAAGATAGTAATATCGGTCCATAGTGTTCCCTGTTTTTGTGGCAATGACTGATATTGTCCATAATAATGGTAGATTTTCTTATTCCATTTGGGTTTTACTTAATTATTTTGCTATATTGCTGATGCAAAACAGGATATGACTTTCTTCTGCTCTAAGATGATACCTCTGATAATAGTAGGTTATCTGTGTTGATTAATTTAATGGCCTGGGGGGGGGGGGGGTTCCTTCCTTGGGGCTTTGGACAGTATTTTATATTTTTATATTTTTTGTTTGTTTTTTTAATAACTGCATACTGTTAAATAAAGCTTGTAGTTAAAGTCATGTGGCACATTTAAATGGCAAATAGCTCAATGTAGGAATAGAGGGGTACTATAACACTATACAATGCATTCGTGTTTTAGTATGTGCCATCTGGTGAGAGCATTTCTATAATGAGAGCTGGGATGTGGAGCGGAACACAACATTCATAACACTTAACAAAATTACTGCCACTATTGCCTCCATCGTAAATTCTGACAGCACTACATGAAAATCTAAACAACTTACACCAACAGAATATAATAGTATTTGAGATATTACCTGTGATAAATTCTGTATGGCTTCTGTTTTCATAGATGTTTATTTTGTTGTTATTGAGCACCATAGCTGTATGTATTATTGATTGAATCAACATCACTGACATTTCATCATATTGCACTACACTGAACAGTGCTGAACATAATAACTGCAAGAGGCTTGGTTATTAGAATATTTAAGCTTTGCTTTTAGAATATAGAAAAACATGTATAAATTTCTAATTTGTCTCTGTGTTTTGAGAGTTGGCTACGTTTATGGCTGCCATCCAGTAGTTCCACTTCCATACACCATCCAAATCTTGTTGTAATTACTGTCCCTCACAATGCTATTATCTGATAACATGTCTGCTCTGAATGATCTGTCTGTCTG
Source organism: Gadopsis marmoratus (assembly GCA_036023855.1). Classification (NCBI taxonomy): domain Eukaryota; kingdom Metazoa; phylum Chordata; class Actinopteri; order Centrarchiformes; family Percichthyidae; genus Gadopsis; species Gadopsis marmoratus. Next base: position 24,255 of record JAVQJF010103544.1, read on the forward strand.
GCTTGCAAGTGAAATTCCAGGTTTTCCCATGTGAAGTGTGGCAAAAGGCATATTTTCTCCATTGCTAGAGTGAACAGATTTTAAAATTATTTTTATTTCTGGCCTAATCAATATGCATTTCCTTGAGATTTCATGATATTTACTTGGCTGTGCTGTCAATTCTGTGGCAAAATATAGACAATGTACTTACAGTAACTACACAGTAAACAATGACTTAGTGTTTAAAACAAACAGCTTACAGAAAATTAAAAAAATGAATAATTGCATGGTCTGCCAGGAAGGAGAACACATGCCAGAATAATACCCCCCCCCCTCAATTGTAGAAGTAATTTAATTTTGCAAGAATAAGCAGTCGTACTAATCTCCATGGTCGCAAACATAATTAAATTTGCCAGCCTCAAATTTTGAGTTGCCTCTTCAAGGAATTGTGGACAATACTTTTTTTTTTTACCTTGTCAAAACACAGCACATTGTTAGCCCTTTGTGGAATAGTTAGTTAAAAGAACTCAGTAGAAACATGGTGTTTCTTGGCTAATATCCCTGAATGCAAACAAACTGTAAACTACAAAGCACACAAAGTGTGTTTATAGGACACACATTGACCACAGCACATTTAATATTCAGTGACGGCTGGTGGTGACATTGGGTGGGGGGGCTGACAAATGCATTGTACCCATCAATAGTTTGCGCTGCAGCAGCAACAGCATCATATCAGATACCAAGTTACAGCAACAGCACT
>JAVQJF010103549.1:0-12240 GCA_036023855.1 Gadopsis marmoratus
AGAGCCAGTCTGCGACGCTGAGGATCGGGGCGCCCAGGTCCCCGCCTTTGCCTGCCGCCTGGCTTACATAGCACCCGACCCCGATGCCTATCCCTGCAGGTGGTGAGCCCACAGGGTGCACAAGGCCCACAAGCCCACAAGGTTTTTTTTAACCTTTGTAAAACAAATAATAATAGGCCTAATTAAAAAACATGTTGACAGTGTTTCCCTCCGGGGGAAGAAGAAAACAGACCAAGAAGAACAAGACGAAGAAATATGGATGACAGGGAACGGGAGAGGGATGCAGATGCAGATGCAGTTGCGGGTTAGGGTTAGGGTTAGGTTTGAGTTAGGGGTTAGGGCTAGCTTTTGAGCAAATAAGCACCCGTGTGCACAAGAGGCACACACCCTGTCATTAACTACATTTGTGACAAGAAACATTTCAAAAATAATGTGGCCTTCAGGTTTTGTGACGATTTCAACCGTAGCGTAGCAACTGTCCCAGTGCAATGAATGCGTAATGTGTACATGTCTCAAGTGATACAGACTGTAAATAAACATGTATGTCCTGAATGTATATACACCCTTATGTGTTTTCATTTACATGGTGGCGGTTGGGTGGTGGGAGCCGCCAGAAGATTTGCCGTATTTTAAAATGTCAATGTTGACAGGCATGGTTGGGGTAAGGCCTGTGGTGGAGTCGTACTAACCAGGCTGTCGTTGCTCTGAGGCAGGACGATGGTCTTCTCCAGGCTGCTCAGGACGATCTTCCACAGATCCTTCAGGATCCTCTTCAGCACCGTCTTCTCACACACATCAGCAAAGATACTGAGGCTGGACGGCACACAAACACCGAAAATGAGAGCTACAACTCCATCCTACAGCGGCAGTCGTTGTAGAGGTCAGTTATCAAGCACCGATCCTCCACTGCAGGATAGATGCTCATAGAACGTCATTACTGTGACTTAAAATGATTAGATAGATTCTCTACTGATGGACAAAAGTGTGTGCTGCACTTTAAATGCTATTCTATCATGCCCAGTGCTCTTTTGTCCTTTGTACTAATTCATTCAGGGAACATTTATTCGCAGCTACGTTCTGCTTTAGTTCGGGAGGCTACAGGATAACTGGTGATTGGCTCCTCCTCGATGTTTTTCAAGGAATTATTGAATCATTTTTGATGTTTTAACTGAAGTTTAGCAGCCTCTACAGCCAGTGGAGCCTTTCTAGCATCCTGCCGTGTCTCCCGTTAAGTCATTCAGTATTTACCCACAAAAAACATGACCCTGTTTGGGTTAATATACCACCTTCACCCAGTTCCAATGGGTTATCTTGACCTGGAGATAGCGTTATTTAAAAAAACAATATATCGATATATGTTGCCACAAATGCATAGTTAGACACAGTACTGGCATTAACAATCATGTAAGTTTAAAAAGAGCTGGAGTTTGCAGCAATACCATATTTTAGTTTGGGTAAATATTCCTGCTTTGACCTACTTCCCATCCAGGAACTCCATGAGGGGCCGCAGCATGTTGTCAGCGTCGGCCTCTGCAGTGTTGTGATTGGGCGGGCCTTTGATCTGGAACAGGATCTCAGCCATCTGACGCATGCAGCCGTTAATACGAGTCTGGAAACTGGAGGGAGAGGAGACAAACTTAGACAAGAAAACTTCTGAAAGGCAGGCTGGCGGAGGCTTGTTCCTCAGACATACATGGAACACTGTGTGTGTGTGTGCCTGTCTTACCTCTTTGCAAACACTGTGCTGAAGTTGTCCAGGACGGTGCTGAGCTTCACCTGCAGCTCATTTAGGATGTCGGCGGCCTCTGTATCCAGCTACAACACGCACATAAATCAACAGGAGGAGAGGGGTGATAACAGGTTATTAAAAGCCTTCACAGTCACTTACACAGCCACTGCTAGATTGCCCAAACCCGAAATGTCAGCTAGGTCGCAGCTCAGCATTGTCACATCTCAGCTGCAGTTACAATGTCTGGTGCATCCAATCCCTCCTTTTTGATGTCTTTCTATATCCCCTTCTCTCTCTCACTATTAAAGTAACTAAACAGTAATTTACCAATTCAAAAGACCACCCCAAAAATACCTAAATATTGCTAGTGTGAAGTGACTGCTTTTAATATGAACAAGACGAAGCAAGTTTGCCTGTATTCACATTAAAAACTGCGATTCAATGTGTGAACAAATGAAAAAAAGACAATAAGAAATACGAGCGTGACGTCAAACGTGAATAAATAAAGGCATTCATGCACATGCAGAGATACGAGCTGGGCCAGCAAAGACAGAGCAGGAGCCTCGTTTATCAACCGTGTTTAAGCACAAAACTCATATCCAAGCAAAGAATCGCATTCATCAAGAGGATCTGACAATCAGCTGTGTGGCTAAATAGTGACCTGTTACAGCTGAGCAAAAGTGTTTTTAATTGAGCTGTAACTGTAACCACTTTCTCAAGCGCCAAATAATGTCATATCCTGTGGCTCGTGTTCTGAGTGTCCTGTCTTATTTTGAAGTGTTTCCTGTTCTTGTCAGTTTCCCGCCTGTGTTGATTCCTTTCACCTGGTCTCCTGTGCTCACCTGTGTCTCGTTTCCTTCCTTTAGCTCCCTTGTCTATTTATACCTGCCCCAATCCCTTGTTCTTGTTGGTTCATCGCTTAAGTTAGTTTCAGACGTTTTGTATGTGGTTTGGTTCCTCGCGTGTTCCTCTGCTTCGACTCTTTGCTCTCTGTTAGAGTCAGTGTCCGTGCTTTTGTTTACTTGTTGCAAAGAATTTGGATGAGCCGAACCTCATTTGTCTTTATCCTTCTGAGTCTATCTACCACAACAAGTAGTCCTACAATAAGGCTACTAGGCCTTTCAAAGGGATATTGTTCACCATATATGACATTTTGGGGACATATTTTTTGTAAATCAGCCTGTTTGTGCATGAGCAGATGGGTGTAGAATAGGTGGGATTTATCCTTGTTCCGTGCGCGCAGGTGTACCAATGAATGCATGTTTAATAAATACCAACCTCCTTGATAAATGAGGCCTAAGCTCTATAAAGACATCAGAGCTGAGAAAATAAGTGCAGGTGTCTGGTTAACACTGACACATGACTGATTTGCTCTAGCAGGAGCAGTGCAGCTACAATATTCCACAGCTATGACTGCAGGGGGTTACAGTCCAACTTCTCCGTTGTACTAAAAGTACTGAGGCACCAGGCGTTGTCTCTGTTTATGGCCCTAGGTCAAGTGATGCAAGCACTGCACACTTTGGAGTCATTTTACTTTTGCGGGAGCTCTATGTCGGCACTATGAGTTGAAGACCTTCCAACAAGCTCACACTGAAGCACCACAATCCGTATCAACATCGTGTTAGCTTCTCCTCTTACGGACGTCTGGGAAGAGCTGTGCGGAGCAGTTGGCAGCAAGAATGAATATGTACAAAGCGGAAACCGAATTCTGTCAGAAAACCTTTCAGGAAGTGGATGAATTATTCAAATACAGGACTTTCATCCAAGAGACTGCTGCTCCCTAAACCTATACGCCTAACCTATAGTCACTTTGGTGCCTAAACCGAAACCAAACTGCGACTGTTTCACAAAGTTAACCACGCGTCGGAAAGGCTTCCTGGCAGAAAGCCTAGAAGGCAAACTTCTCCCACGCAGGAGAAGTTGGCCTGCACTCGGAACAGTGCGTGTACACAATATCCAGCGCTGGAATACATTTTGAGTGTGCAGACGAGATGAGTAAGGGTGCGTAGCGCCAGAGTCATCTCTCGGTGTCAGTGGGTGAGACATTGTGAGCACAATGAGTGCATGAATCACAGATGTATTGGCATATTTTGTGCGTGTGATGCCGCTGCTGGATGGCGAATGTATACGGATCAGTAAACAGGAAAGAAATGCTGACTAAAATGCAAATCGCAAAGATCGTGACTGAGCTAGCTGCACTTGGGCTGAGAGGAGTTTGCAGATCTAACGGGAGACACGGATGACAAGCTCATTCATGCCTCTTCAAACCCATTCAACGGGCTTTGAAAAGAGAACACTATTTCCCGAAGCTCAAACTCTTCAAAAAGATACCGCGAGAGGCTGAAAAAAAAAATCTTTTGCTTTTTTTTTACATGGAACACATTTGACAGCAGAAGGCCGTCGCTCATTACCCACTTTAAAAAGAATTCTTGAGCATCAAAAGAGCTGAATTTGGGGAACATAACCTATAATAAACCTGGTGGGAGGCACGGCGAGTAGAAATTTAAAGAAAATCAAGCAGGTATAAAGAGAAAGTTGCTAAAGATGTGATCTAAAAATAGCTGACTCACACTAAGGATGTTCAGGCGATCTTTCCTTCTTCTGGGGTGAAAATGGCATGAAGCTGGAAATATCTGCCAGTTTTACAGGTGACTGTAAAATAATTATAATATGCAATAATTATAATTCACTTTAAGCTACAAGGGCCAGGCTCAGCTGCAGCACCTGGGGTCGAAATGCACTGCAGGCCGCTGATTGTGAGCCCCCTGTTTGTTGCTGGATCTGGGGGCCCGCGTGGGAACTAGTGGGTAGTTCAGGCATGACGAATCAGCTGGAAAAACAAGTTTTAACTTCAACTGACTTAGAAGTGGCATGGACACAGAAAGCAGCACGTTTGCAGCTGAGTGAAACAAAGACTTTGGGTTTGTGTCTTTTAGACCTTTTGTTTAAGTGCCAATTTGTCAATTTCCTATATCTCTTACGACATTGTTTCAGCCAGTGTTAGTTTGCGATCAACTTTTCTTCATGGGTTTGAACGGTTTGCATTTAGACTCGCGTAAATGCAGGTGAATAGAACGAAATTAAAGCGGGTCTCTTGAGGCCAGTCGAACCAGAAACGGACGAAGAAGTTCACAAATGTTCAAAGCATGCCTTGAATCCAGGCACTCCAGGCCCAGTGAACCAATGTCTAATCAACCAGGATAACTTAAAACACACGTGTGAAACATATTGCCGACTTGTCCATTATGTGCTGCATTCATGCAACATCGGCGAAACGGTAAGAACAAGAAAACCTCCCGTTTTTTATTTAGCTGAATTGATTCTATTAGTATTAATATTGGATTTTATTTAAATGTGACTGCCTGCGATGGCGCCTTTGCAGACATTTGCAGTTTGTTGACACTTCCGTATTTGTTTCCACCAAGCAGGAGATATCGTAGCGATCGCAAATTCACAATATCTATATGACTATCACAAACACCATTCGTCAGTCACTATTTAGTAAGTGCTGCTCTCAGTGGTCATGTAGCCTGCAGGGTAAACTGGCCTGGAGGAGCCTGGTAACAGACCTTCAATAAACCTGTCAAAGACAGCCTGTAGCTCATCAGCATGCAGGACCTCACCTATGCACCACATGTTATACCAGCCAAGTGGCGAGACGATTGCAAAGATAAAGCGTCTTTGCGGAAAGTGTGCCATCGATAACTGCGTTATTAGATAGAGGACGTTGGGCAAACTGCCATAACATATAATTGGACTAAAGGAGGGCGGTGACTTTCAAGTGACAGTGTTTTAGTATCTTGCAGTTTAATTGAGAAATGTTGCAGCGAGTGAAGTGAAAGTGTGGACCGTCCACTCTGACCAAGTCTGCTGTTGGTCTGAATCCAAACAATGAAACGTGCACCTGCGTTTAAGTGTTTGAATGTGAGTGTGCACATGAGTGTGTGAGGTGTCCTTGAGAGATGAAAGGAAATGCAGCAAAAAAGCCTCCTTCAATGTTAGACAGGAGGATGAGTCAAGAGCAGAGCGAGGATGGATACAAGGAGCCAAGCCTAAAACTGCAGAGAAATTAAATCAGTGCATACGATTTACAATTACGAGTCCCCCCCCCCAATTATACTATGGCCTCTAACATCACACAGTTGTTAAAAATAAATATAATTAACTAAATGTGGATCCTCAGGCTTTTGTTGTCAACTGTTTCAGGAGCAGTTCCCAATTGTGTCACCGTCACCTCCTACAGAGACATAATAGTGTTTGCTAGTTCAACTCAACTCACATCATGTTTTATGTTAATAGTAGCTCCTACATAAAACTAGCAGGCTGAGCTGTGGATCCTTTTAAAAACAGGCATTTTTAGAGGTATTACAGCTTGTCACTTTTCACTTGGTGTAATTCTTGCAGACCTTGGGTGGAGAAAGAAAGCGAATGACTCAGAAGAACTGCTTTTAAGAACAAAAAGACTCTCACAGACACACACACACACACACTAGAATCACAGCCTGAAATTAGACGTGTCCTTGTACAGGTAATAACTGTGTGACTGACTCTCTTATCTCTCTCTACCACCCAACTGTACCTTCTCTGTGGCAGTTGTGGCTTCGGTCTTCCCGGAAAGACAGAAAGGAAAAGACGAGAGAAGACACAAAAAGTAAAAAGAAAAAGAAAAGTCACACAATACTGTGCAGCACATTGGCGATTAAAACAGACTTCACATACACAGGGCTGTACATTTTGGTACACAGCAGGTATAAATAGCATGAGGGTTTACTTTGGGTGGGTTTTTGTGATATCATGTGGTGGATTGGGTAATGTGAGTGGGCGAATTTAATGAAAGCGTTTTGTTTATTGCCTCTCTGCTTATTGGGAACACAAAATGGAAAGTTGACATCACCTATAGAGGTCCTACATGTACACCGATCAGCCCCAACATCCAGACAGCACGGCGCCCTGAGCAGCCCCATATGCAACAAACTGCGATGGATAATCTTCTTAAATTTGACTTAGCCCAACAGATTTTTGGCTCTCGCTCATTCAAAAAAAATAAACTAAAGAATCCAAAGAGAGTTCACATTTTGATTTTGTTTGGGGCCGCTGGGGAGCATATGCCGCGGGCCGGCTCAGGTTTACAAGACTAATTCTACTGTCTTTCTACGTGCAGAACTAATGTTAAAGTACATGAGGTTAACTGTCAGACAGGGATGTCTATTGTACCATGGCTAACAGGCTAACAGGCTAAAAAGCTCAACAAAGGAAAAAGGGAGATGGCTGTGACAAACACACCTTGTTCACTTCCTCCTTTGACTGGTGGGGAAAAAAATGAAACATTAGACAGCTGTCCTCTGCAGCCATGTTTTTCTCCTTTTTTCAATACGTTCCCTGCATAAATACAAAATATGCTAAGAGAAATGATAAGTCAACATTTTCACTGGGCATAGATTAATAGTAAGAGTTCACATTACATCAAACTCAACAAACACAGAAACAGAATGAAGCAGCTAAGCTGAAAGAGAAAAAAGCTTCATCCTGGGGGGAACAAAAGGGCCTTGAATTGAACAAAAGGGCCTTGAAAGGCCACATCAAATCCCGTTTTTGGCAAACGGGAACAATTCTTTGAATTGGATTCTGGGGAAAAACGGGAGACAGAGAGTGGAACCACTGACGCCATCTGATCCTTCGCTCACAAGCACATACAACACAGCGGCCATTTGCTGAGGTGCACTTACAGTTTTAAACTTCATTTGCACATGTGTAAAAAGCACATAGTCCTTTTTGAATGTATTTGCTGCCATTTGTTTGGCTGAATGTATTCGTCCTCACCGCTTATCACCAATTTCTGCTACAATACTTTGGTGCCGACCGAAACATGGCTGATGTTCTTAAGCCTTCACTTGGGTTCTACAGTTTCGCAGCTGTGCAACCTCACTTCTTACACGTTTTATTAACAAAAATAAACCTGATGCCTTTTCTGGCTTTTCTACGTTTGACGGACGTTTCCAGCAATTAGCGAGAACATCCGAAGTGATCATCGGGCCTTTAGTCAAAGTGGGCAGGACATCAAACATCAATACAATTGATGACTACAGGAGAAACCTGAGGAAGACGCATATTGACCTTTTATGAGTGCTGCCACTGAGGCTTTCGTGTTGTACACATTCCTACTTGCACTCGGCTGCGCTGCTTGTTTACAAGATATTCAGTGAGGATGAGTATGTGCATTTTAAGCACCCACCTGTTTGCTCTTAGTGTCCTCCTTGGGGCAAAGACAAGAAAGGAAATGTTTAAAAAGAAATCCAACACCATTAATCTCTCTGTTCCTTGCACACAATCCTCTTCTATTGAGCTAGCTTCTTAAAAAGAAGTCCAACTGAATTGCAGTTACGGCGTGTGCAGTGAAGCAGCTAAATGAGAGCATTCAAAATGGCTAAGAAGATGAGAGGATCAGGGCACATTACAGGGGGAGGTAAAAAAAGATAGCTAATAGAAAAGCTGAGGCCTTGGAGCAGAAAGAGGGGGTGACGGGCACAGTGATCACAAACCAACCAACCTGCTTCTCTTTGTCTTTCTTTTCAGCCTGCAAGGACACACATTTGTGAGTGAGCTCTGCGTATCCCAGAAGCAGCAGTTTAAACAGCGATATCCACACACTCACATCGTAACAGACGCACTCTTTTTGTTGAGGTTCACCCTCCCTGTTAGACTGTAGCCCCTCCACTCACATGCTAATAAAGCTCATTGTTGCTTTCCGGTGAGAGCTGATTCTCAGGTTTTATATCCAGCTCGGGGCTCCACGTCCCTCCTCTGAGGGGTGATACAAAGGGTACGAGGTGTGTCTCTGCATAAAGCCCCCACACAGGGCGTACACCTTCAGATGGTGTCCGAACACACAGCGTAAACACCATCACACAAAGATGTGTGGTTCCAGCCACTTTGAACACATTAGGCTCATTAACACCAGGCAGGCCGGTGGCCGACCCCCCTGAGGTTTTAACACACTTAAACGTCTAGAGCTCTTTGGAGTCTCTCCTCCCAATCACCGACTCCTTTCACTGATGACTCCTTCTGTGCTCCGACGTGCGGTAATGCGAAAATAGTTGAAAGGAAAACGTGCAGACTCTTGCTGCTCCATTACTGGGCCCCACCAGTTTGGAGTTTGGAGTCTGGAGTCATTTGGACAATATCAACTTACTGATGAGTGACAGTCACTTTGGCCTCACGATGTCAGAGATTAAGGCAAACATGCAGCATCTGTCCGTCCTTCACCTTAACCACAGTGCTTTTCCTGCGTCGGGCTACTGCTCACTTCAGGACCAGTAGTTCGTTGTCATAGTAACAATAACAAACACGTGGTTCACACTTTGGTTAGGTTTAGGAAAAGATCATGGTTTTGGTTAAAATAACTACGTTAGTAAGTAATATTAAATATGTAAATATGGGTCGTAATAAGCTGCTGCACAGACGACCTTTACGGACGTATTTTTTGGGGAGGACAGACTCGTTGAAACATATCCTACTACAATTAACTCAAATAAAAAAAATGGCATCTAAAGTTTTGTCTTAGTTTTGTCAGGTTAAAATGACGGTAAATAATTTTGGTTAAACCTGCTATAACTAATTTTCTTGGCCACTTTGGGACAGCTGCAATAAGTACCATCGCCTTTTTAGCTGACGTGGCAAATTTGTAAGCGACCACGTTCTTATTTACACATCCAGCAGTTACAGAGCAACGTGAAATATCTATAGCAATAAAAAAGTTGTTTATTGTTTATTTTTATATAAATAATAATAAATGTTCCCTTAACATCAGGATTGACAACCACACACACACACACACACACACACCTTTTCCTTCTTGGACTGAGACTAGGACGATGTGAAAACAGGAAAGAAAGAGACAAATATGTTAGTAAAATAAAATTAAGACACACAAAACAAGATTCATTACTGAGTATGAATAGGTACACGAGGGCCCGTCGCCGATGGCTCACCTTTTCCTTATCAAGCTTTTGGACAAAGAAAGGAATGAAACAATGACATTAACAACAACAGATCAACTGCTTTCAACACAACATAGACACAAACTACAACACTGACGTCCTGTAAAGGTTCACCAAAGTAACGGTTATGGACCAACAGAGCTGCAATTTCTCAACACTACTTAGGTTTTAGAGAAAATATTTGCTCAGTATTAAAGCTTAATTGTATATCGGTGTCTTCCAGGCACCTCCTTCTGTTGTCTCCTTGTTTTGTACAGAGGAGACGCGCTGTCGAGTGTTCTCAACAGCTATGAGAGCTCGGCGTTTTCATTTTAGCAGCGAGGGTTAAAAATATCTCAAGTTTATTGTTCCCCACTTCAACCAGATTTTCAATCTTCTCAGGGTAATAGCTGGGGACACGTGGCACCCGGCACTTCCTCGAAGCATCTTTTTAGTGCTGCTAGCCGAGAAAAGAGATGTCTGGTGGAAACAGGCATTTAATGTTTGTCACCAGGCAACACATGTTGGGAGATTTTTCCATTAAAAGACGGAGGCTGATGGAGCAGGGTGCATTTGGATCAAACCAATTTCCTACATGTCTTCAAATCAGTGCCAAAGCATCCACAGTTTCAGCTGTGATGTTGCTGAAATAAATCAAATTTATGCTCGTCCAATATCCTACACAAAATCCCTAATTAATATTTTTCTTATAGAATAACATGTAAAATAAGTGACAAATTAAAGCTTTTGAAAGTAAGATTCACCAGAATTTCATATAGATTATTGTCTTCCCGGTCTTATTTTGGTGTCACAGATCGGCTAAGATCGAGCAGCCTTGTGCAGCTTTAAATATAATTAAACGCATAACAAACAGTATCTACCCGTCTACTCAACACTGAGGGTGTAGGAGAGGCTTGCAGTATAATATTCTATTAAGATGCTACTTCATTTTGGTAAAAACGGAACATAAACATACAACCTTTTTCTCCTTGTCTTTGTTGTCGACCTAATGGCAGATGGGACAAGGCAGGACAGTTGAGGGCAGGACGGATAGGAAACGACAGGACAGGACAGAATTAACAATCATGCCTTTTCGCAAAAATAACTATGCTGTTTTCTTAAAATCCCACATATTAACTGCGGAGAGTTAGGCCACAGATTTGACATAAAACCAGCCGTCAACAGCTGTACGATCCAAGCGGCACATGACAGAAAGACTCGGCAGGAAACTACTGAGTGGAGCTGTGCTGCCAAACACGTACTTATTGTTACTTGCGAAGGCATCGTACTGACCTAACCCTAAAATGAAAGATTTACTTTGTGGGGACCTGCTTTTTGTCCCCACAATGTGACTGTGTGAACAGCTTTGAATTAACACATCGTACACCCGATCCCTAACTTTTGCACTTCATTGAGTCCAAAGTTAGTTAGTCTGACCTTAACCCTAAAACCAAGGCTTAACACTGTGACGTCGTGAGAGGCCGCGTCATAGAGGGGAGTTACGTTCCCGGAAAAAGACAACAAAACCCATATGCAGCTGGGCAGCAGCCAGGACAATGGCTGCTGCCATTAAGTTAAGAGGAGAGAGGGTTAAAAGGGAGAGGAGACAAGGCTGTGAGTAAACTGTTGTCAGTAAGGCAAGAGCACAGATTGTGCTTTGAAATGCCTGTTTTTGATTTACTTACTTACTTTGATTTACTTTTGAGTTACCCTTTATGAGAAGTTGAAATGCACATCAAATACACATCAGCACATGGGGACAGCATCAATTAAGGAGCACGACGGGTTTAAAACGATTCGTCGTCGGGCCCAATTAAATCAGAGTAAACTTATGAAACTGGAGATCATTTCACATAAAGTCCTTTGTGCAGCAGAGAGGGAACATATGTTTGGACAAGCTTAAACGCTTGCTTGCACACCACTGCGTTCAGACTTTTATATCCAAATTAACATTTGGTTATTTAATATTGTGCCGGATGCAATATATCTTCTCCTGCAAAGGACACGTATAGCTGGCTCATATCAGCATGCACATCTTCACTATAACATCCCATTTAACATCTGTTAAGACAACTTTAGCCGACTTTCTTCACCCCCCCCCCCCCCGTTCCCCCAGTCAGCTGACAAACGAAACCATTTCCAGAAGCCATTTAGTAGCGACTAAATACAACCATCAAATTCAATTATCTGGCATCCCAACTAGTCTATTAAGCACTCACTGGAGGAGGGAGGCTGCGTTAGCGCCCAGCTGTAAATGCGTTAAGAGCTTCGCTAGCATGTGGCAGCAGAGGCTTTATGGACGTTTTAGCATCAGGGACGTGGAAATACTTATTATCTGTGCTTGGAGAGAAGCAGACGGGGAGCTCAAAAGGGGTAACAGCCACTCGATAATAGTTGAAATGTTTTCCTGTAACCTCGGACAGTTAACGTTTTCTCCTGAAGCAGAACAAAAATAAGGCAACCAAATCTTAAAACCTGATGCCATGCAACATGAAGCTTTACACTCTACACCTGGGGGGGGGGGGGCTCAGTGGC
>JAVQJF010103585.1:0-14585 GCA_036023855.1 Gadopsis marmoratus
TATATATATATATATATATATATATATAGAAAATATTAAAAAAGACAAGAAAAAAAAACAGTCTGTGGCTACAAGTTTAAAGTTTAATGTTGTGACTATGCCAGAATTGAAAGGAATAATAGCTGAGTCTGGCTAACTTACTGCACTCTATGCATTTTTGTGGATTTGTCTCCCTCTTGTGGATAGACGCAGTACATGGCCCTCCTCCCAGCCCCCACATGAGGCCAAGGCAGATCTTACTGTCTCTGAATACAAAGACAGGCACTTAACCTGCAGTTGCTTACTGTAGGCGTCTGCCTGACCTACTTCTGCAAGTGGAGCTGGTGGATCCTTATCCTCAAAGACTCGATTCAGCACTATTGAGTATACTTCATTCTCATCCTGAGGTTAAAGTCGAATACTCCTCTTCTGTTTTCATTTCACTGAACCAATAGTCCAGTACTGTCATGGCGTCTGAAGACGGCTGACATCAGATATCACATTTCCATCTAAAGGAACAACGTGTCTCTTTGTTGTGTGGATTATTTACGTGTCTATCGTATATTTATAATTGAGTGTTTTATTCCAATTTTGTTTAAATTAATCTTTTGTCTATTCTCTCATATTTATATCTTGTCTTTATGCCTTTTTATGTTTTCTGTAAAGCACTTTGAATTGCCTTGTTGTCGAATGGTTCTATAAGAATAAACTTGCCTTTTCTCGCCTATGCTTCAAATGAAGTGATTATCAGATTGTCTGAAACACCATTTCCAATAGCAGTATCAGGGAGAAGGTGCGTCTAAAATGTTTCTAATATTCAAAAACAGACCGTACCACAATCACGATCATGTGGCCAGGTCTGCACAGTTGTGAAAGGGTTTAAACTTCTCTCTCAAGATTTTTTAGTCACACTTTAAGTTTGTACAATTGAAAACGACACATGAATGTCTTCGAGGGGAGACTGACCGAAAGTGTGCGCCATTATCCCCATTTGTACGATTATCGTGCCTCATCACTCTGTGCGACAACAGACTTTTCAACCCACCGTGTTAGTCTGGTTGTTTCAAACAGGTACAAACACCTTTGCCTGTTGTGCAACTTGGAGTCCTCTTCACCACATTTACAACATGCAATCTGCGACTGGAACATTAAATAATTTCTTCTTTTGCTAATTTTTACACCTTTCACTAATCAAAACAAACACCACACTTGTAACCCATGCATGAGCATGTGAGATTCTGGTAGGACTTAGTAGGCAAAACAACAATCATTTGTGAAACGTGATACTGCCACCGTTTGCGATTTGCCTGCTTGCAAATACAAGGCCTGTGGTTCCGTCGAAGAATTCTGAGACATTAACCCTAAACCTTTTGCACGTCATCTCCCTCTCTGCTGTGACTATCACACAAAGGAAATATTCTATGAAAAGCAAAGCTGACCTTCTGGGGTGGGGGAGAGAATTATTAAGTGTATACACACACACACACAATTAAGTGTTACCTAACAGAATAGCAGCAGTAGTGAGTAACACGTCACTGTCATCAGGTCTTAATATTAATAAGGGGAACAGTGTTACAGATGTGAAGCACCCCACAGAGTTCAACAGTGCTGCAGAGAGGCCCTTTAATGATACTGAGTGTCGCCTGGAGAAATGACCAGGCCTTCTTTCAGCCATGGATGAAGTCAAATATGAGTGAGTGCATGAATGGAAGAATGAATGTGAGTTAGCTGATTTCTGCACTTTAGTCTAGATTGTTTCCAGTTAATATTTTGCTGGTGTGTTTATTTATTTTTCTTTTCATCAGAATCTCAGGAATGGTGTCAGCCATCTCGACACATTTAAACATTATAAGCTAATTTGCACTGTTTAATAAGGTACATTCAGGGTAATGACCTGGTGCATTGTAGAGCAGTTTTCAATGTAACAAATGGCATCTAATGGGTGAGTGATTGGATGACAATTGGAGTAACAGCACTATCAAGTCTCTCTCATTCTCATAAATAATGGGACGCACCCACACATTCGACATCTAGCTGAGGTGATCTCCTGCAAAAGCAGCAAATTGGCTGTTGTTAGCAGTCTATGGCTCTGTTTTGACACTCCTCCTGTGTGCCTCAAGGGCTCATTGATTACTTGATAGCTGCTGTGCAGCTGAGCTGCTAGGCCTCCTATTCAGCTTGGTCAATGCACCAAAAACACAACCTTGAAGTCTTGGAAGACTGGGGCCTCACTGACAAAGCTGGATTCACACACAAGATTGGTACATCTGTGATTGAAAAAATAACTCACTCTATTGCCTGCCAGGACCATAACTGCATATTAATATGTACTGCATAGCACAGGTAAATGCGTATAAGATGATGAATGGCTGTGTTGGGTATTGTTTAATTGCATTAAGGGGATATAAGCCATTTGTAATCAGTCTCAACTTGTAATTGTGTTAAAGATTAAACATTTAACCACGGTCAAATTAAGAATGAGCCAAGTGTTAACTTCAAAAGGTACGGCAGGACCATATGCTTAATGGAGACATAGACTGTTTTTTTATTGGCCAGGGTCCAAATGCAAACCCATTCAACTCGCCTCTCTCCACCGCCCTCTGCCAAGCTAAAAGCCCACCCTCAGCCTATCTTTCATTTGACTGGCCTCCCGCCTCTCTATGTGCCTCTTATTTATCCTTCAGCGTTGAAGATTTCAGGCCTCAAAATCTTTTACAACTTTTCTCTCTTTCTCAGACAATCTCTCTGTTCATACCAACCAAGTCTCCCCCCTAGATCCCCTTGATTCTGCTCCTCCCCTTTTTAAATCTCTCTCACCATCTCATTCGCAGTCGGATCACGCATGAATGCGGCATGGTTGTGCCAATGCCAGCTCTTTGCCAATCTGCCTGGGTGTGTTTGTGTGCCAATATGAGTCTGGTGGGAAGCCCCTGCACTGGAGGCCAGGGTGGTGTATAAGCCCGAACCCCGGCTGGTGTCGGGTCAGGTGAAGCTTTGTGGGGATTACAGTTCATCCTCTTGAAAGAGCAAAAACAAATTAATCATGTTGAGCCAAAGTATATATCTATATCTAAACATAAATGTGCTATCTGTGCATTATACTAATCCCCACGATATTTATACAGTTAGCAACTCAGTAATCACTTATGACAACACTGTATTAGGGTCCAAAGTTTTTGACTAAACTAAATATTTGTATTTTTATGAAGTCAGCCAAAACTACCCTGCTGTTAGCTAAATTCCCAAAAAAGCTAACTTCAGCCAGTTTTTACATCATGATTGTAACAGTGTTTATGTAAACCTCTCAAATTAAATTTAGCAGTAATTCAGTTTGTTAATTTAAACTAAATTGTTGTTATCACATCCAATAATACCTATATGGATTATAGCGCACAAGATCATCATTTGTTGATGATATTCATATTGACAATATGAAGCGATAACATATTGTCTGTCAGTCATTACTGTTAAAATAATTAAAACTGGCAGTGGAGGCTTGCTTATCAATTAAGAGGACTAGAAAATTGCTACAAATGTTTAGGTTTGATAGTGTTTAAGACTTTGATTCATCTATTGAACAGTTGGTTAAGGCACATCATTTATAATGAACATATTTAAAAAATATATAGTTACTTTCTTTGTTGCAAATGAACAGAAATGTGTTTCAATTTATATCTTACAAATTAGCATTTCTACAGAAATACTACATATTATCAGTGTAGCTTTAATTAATTAGAATTATTAACTTTAATTCTGCAATCTTGCTGCTTGTCTTCACCTAAACTAAAAGTAAATTTTACAGCCATATTGCATGGCCTGTTGGACTTGGATGGTTGACCCAATTAATCTCAAGATTTAGAAAATTTGTGACATTAAAACAATAAATATTCAGTTCTTCAAGCTTCAAAAATGTATATTAAATACATAATATTTGTCAAAAACAGTGGACAGTGAGAGAGGAAAGACGGTATTTTACATGAGAAATGTGACCAAAAACAAAACTGATTGACGTACTGGAGAGATCATTACTGAGAGCAGATTACTGAAATCAAGCACACAGTTGCCTTGCAACAAAACATTCCTGTCAATTAAAGTGAAAACCTTTTCCCTACAAAAATACACACAAAAAAAAAACCATTCAGGCTCTGCTGTCAAAGATAAAAAAAAGACTTCAGGTGACTCTCCACCACTCAAAGTCTTCGACAAGTTATGCACAGAGAATATGGCACCACCCAAACAATGTAGGGGCACGGAGGAGCAAAATCTGACCAGCGACAGCAAATAAACTGTTGCCCGCAGCTACGCATCGTCTGGCAAGTGCTCAACAGGAATGTAGGCTTCAGACGGTTCTCAAACGCCCAGCCCCAGGCCCAGGGACTGCTAATGGTCCACTTGATTTTACAAAAGGGCACACATTGTTTCAGTAAACATAATGATTTCAAATCAGATTAAAATCAAGGTAAAACACACTAAAACTACAGTGAGTGACTATGTGATAAGAATACATTAATATATGGATAGTCAAACAAATAGATAGATGCACAAATTAATTAACAACATCCAAAATTCACATTTAACTTCAATAGAGCCTACAGCAGATTTATAAGAAAGAAGTCATTTAGACACTGGGAAAGAAGACTAAGATTACATATTTCTCCTCTGTCCCCCTCAAAACTGGATCTGACCCTGAGTAGTGAGCACTCGGACCTTAGATCCCCATCGATGTTAATGCACCTCTTCAGTCGGATGGCAGCTTGGTGCAGGGCGAGCATATCTTCTACTCACAAACCATAAATTATTAGCCATCTCAAGATAGAATGAGATTCTGTAGTGCAATTTCACTCAAACCCCCCTTTTTTCACCCTCCTCGTACCCTATTTACAAAGGCAGAAAACGTTACCATGGGAACACACTACCAGGCAACCTCACTGGCTTGGCATGATGCCCAATGGTTGCTAGGGCAGTGTTGTCAATGGCTATTGGGTAGTGTTGGCCAGTATGAGTAGGAGAGGAGAAAGTGTGTGTATATTTGAGTGTGCTTATTCACAAAATGTGCACAATGTACACAGCACGTCTAAGATGAAAAAAATGTACACTAACAATTTAATGTTCTTATTCAATAATGGGGGCTTTTATATGCCGACAATATGCAATTATTTCAAATAATATGTACCGTTTTGAATTGGTTTTCTTTTTGCTGGTTTGACTCTGTGGGTGACAAATGATGGGAGGCAGATTTGGTCGGGTAATATACTATATACAATATTTTGTCTTGGTAGGGTGTGTGTTTGTCAAAGAGAAGGAAAAATAATAAACATAATCATGCAAGCAGTTACCTGAGGTCCCATATGCAATTATGTTAAATAACATATGTAACGGCTTAGTCTTCTGTCAACAGGTTTGATTGTACTATAGCAAACAGTTGGAAAGTAGTCTGTTTATATTGTAGTGGTGACGATATAACAATTTTGCATATATATATATAAAAATACGCATTGTCAATAATTACAAATGATGAGAGTGAAAATAAAAGAGATAGGAGGTGATACACACTCTCGGAGACAAAAATAATGCTAAGAGACATGGAAATGTTAGTGTCTCTCTGTCTACTTGGAGCTGACGTATTCCATCACTAGCTCTGATCTCTCAAGCTGTTTGCTCTCTCTTTCATTTCAGTCAGATTCAAAGAGTCTTTGTTGGTGTAAACGGGAAGAAACAGATGTTGCCAAAGCATTTACCTCACAAGTGGGATCTAGTTTGCAGATGAGGTTTTTCCCATGGCTCTCTTCTCACTGGGGAGCTTCTATGGTTGACCACGGCATTCCTGAAATCAGCAGAGCATCATGCAGATTATTAGCATACCACAGGATAGGAAGGGGAACATCAATAAACACTTTGAGCCATGAAGTTGGGATAAGTAAATAAATAAAGTCAGTCACGCAGACACAAGCTTATCTGGGCTTTTATCCAGGCCACACTCTAGTAGTGTGTTTTCATCAAAAAACATTGTGGATGCAATCATGACAGAATACTACAAGATAATTAAATCATAACGGACCAATCCCTGATTAGAGATGAAGCACTCGGCAGCACAAAGAACTGAATAGAAATGCAAGCATTTATGACGGCGTAAGCATCAAACATTGTGTGCAGAGTATGAAATGGATTAACAAAGTGGGAGATAATGGTGAGAATGAATACTGAACCATCAACAAAGCGTGATTGAGAGGGTGGTACAAAAATACATGTACAGCTGAGACGCTTAATGTCAATGGTGATGAATAATACATTAATAATGCTGCAAAATACAATCCGACATCATAAATTAAACAGCAGTGAACCAAACAAATGCAATAATTATGACACTGCAACACAATGAAAGACAGAGACGGAGATGTGCGGCTTTTGTGTTGGTGTGTGTGAACTCATTAATTCCCACATGAGTACGTATATATAGGTCTGCGTGTTCCTGCCTGCATGCACTTAGGGACAGCGAGTACTGCCTGTGGTGCATCTATCTAATATTACCTGGAGGAAACACAGCCTCTCCCCCTTGCCTCTTCCCCCCGGCCCTTTGAACTCAAGCCGCTGCTGGAGATGCAGTCTGACTGAGCACAGCATGTCCTGAAAGGAGGTCAGAGGGCAGAAAAAAACAGTCTGGTGTCATGGCAACTTGATGCCACCAAAAGAAAATTTGGAGTGGGGCCACAGGAAAGATTGGCCAACCTGTCACAGCAAGACAGAGTTATCCACTTGGATAACAGAATTAAATACTGAGCATTAAATTATATAGTATTTCTGTTTTTTTATTCTTCTGCGTCATAGAGCCCCATTGTTGTCCAAAAAATTTAAATTAAAAACTCACGAATGAGCCAGACTGTTGCACTGCGTGACATGCTCCTTCATTACCATGACCACTGCAATTTATTTATTATGATCCCCACATACACCCTTATGGTGGTGTAAATACTAACTACCACATCCTACAGCTGAAAAGAGACTCTAACAAACACACTATTTACTCCTCTGCGAGTATCAATTGTGAGCCAATACACTTCGGGCCAAACACCACGGACAGGGTAAGGAAATCGGAAAGTACTGAGAGAGATCCATCCAGGCCAACTTTAACTCTGCGTGAAAATACACAGCCCCGTCATTCATTTTGCAGCAGGGGTGCCAATGTAGGGGGATCCAACAAAAAAAAGAAACTCAGGGTTGTATGGGAAAAAAGGTGACGGACAGCAATGCAACGTCATCTTGCAAAACACTGCAGTGGCCACATACATACAAGCGCAGATTCCTGGCTTATTGCTTTGTAATGTGAACGCCATATATCTGCTGTTTGTTTACCTAACAAAAAAAGATAAAGTGAATGCAATGGTGATCATTTTTCAAAGTGTCTCATAGTATTATAAGCCGGTGTGAGCCTTTCGGTGTTTGATGAGCGTCAAAGTCACAGATCTGTTAAAACAACTGGACTTCCTGGATTGTATTTCATGGTTCACCAGAACCAGGGCTATTCTTTGTCTACATGGCCGCAAACACATGGTTGAGTTTTGGTTTTAAATGGGATTAGTCAACTGTAAAACAAAAAAGGGAATATTTCCTTTCAATATATTCAACAGATGTTCGTTCATATATTACATATATTTTATTTCTGTATAACTGTGAATTTGTTATTTTGCTCTGGGCTTTTAATATCGTATATTCCATTCTTACTATGTAGTTTTTGGATGATTGAACATAGTGTAGCCTTGAACTTGATTGACTTAATGGGATCATTTTATTCTGAAGACTATGAAGGGTTTTCAAGAAATACATCAATTACTGCCACATACGACACCTTGGCTCACATAGCTCACTGAGCAATTGCCACCAAACTGAATTCCTCTAATTTATAACACTAATGACTGAGTATAATTCAGAAAACCTGAGAAATGAACTGCAGCTGTAATTGTGTTGCCTGCCGGTGTCAGCCATAGACTGCCGGTGTTTTCATCTCACTCCTGAGGTGTTGGATCAATATGGAATCCAGGTTCATTTGTATGTCATTAGCTTGTTTGATGCTTGAGCTAAGACCTCTCTTAACCTTCATGTTTTCAGCCTCTGAGATGAAGAGTGTGATTACAAGACTGTCTGTCTGAAGTGTATGCACATGTGTGTGCATATTAACCTCGAAATCGTTTACATAACAGGTTTGTAAATGAGTGTCTTTAGCCTTTTATCTTTGCGCATACATGCATGCGTGTGTGTGCACATGTGAGGCTTGTACGAGACGCACATGTGCTGCATCAGTACGGGTGCGTGTATGACGCTTGTGAGTGCATGGTGTGTGTCCTTGTGTTTGTTCAATGCGGCAGAGGGTGGAGTGGCAGATCAATAGAAAACAAATGAATTCAGATCAATAATAAGCCAGGGAGCGAAGGAGCGAAGGAGAGAGTGAAAGCGAGTGAGTGGGGTGCTGCACCACAGAGGAGGAGGAGGTGGTGGGTTTGGAGGGGGTGATGTGTTACCAGCAGCACAGCGACTAACTGTACACTTGGGAAAGACCACTCATTGCTACAGCCCAAACCTCAGCACTTTGAGGTCATCGACGGTTAAAATGGATGGTTAAGGAAAGTAGAGAGAAAACAGAGAGAAGAGAGCAGCGGTGCTCACAGTATTCCTACATCACAGGTGGTGTTCTCTTCTTGTTCTCTTTATTTTACATTCTTACAGAAATCCTTTTACAAGGCGCTCTAAGAAATGATGTCTTAACAAAATAATTAACTTCTGTGTATAACGTTTGATCTAGTATTTCCCTTTTCATCAATCATCAACATTTTTGGTATAACGGCATTTTAGTATTACACTCTGTGAAACTGCCTATTTTTTTATTTTGTTCAAGACCAATCTGTTCATGACTGAGGTGAGAGGGTCATGGCTGTAAATAAACAAACCTTGATCTCACATCTCACAACATCTGCCACT
Organism: Gadopsis marmoratus; assembly: GCA_036023855.1. NCBI lineage: Eukaryota > Metazoa > Chordata > Actinopteri > Centrarchiformes > Percichthyidae > Gadopsis > Gadopsis marmoratus. The sequence goes on from JAVQJF010103585.1 coordinate 8,950, forward strand.
GTCTGCACACAGCAGCCACAATCACCATAAACTTTTGACCCTTTTACTTTGATTTCATGCCTAAATAATAAATTTCCTTCTCACCAGGCGTGATGAGATTAAAAAACCTCTGGCTAGCGAGGATTTAATTTTGACCATTCAACTTAAACTCCCAGTTGGACCTTGACAATTACTGCCAAACCTGTAAGGACCTTCAGACTGGGCTGGACTTCTCATGGTCAATTTCTCACTGTTTCATCAAGATTTTACATTTTGGTTCCAACATAATTTACAATATCACCATGCAATGTTATTTTCACTGTCGATAAATCTGTTGAGTATTTTCTCCATCAGCTGATTTCATTTTGTCTATGTCAGAAAAAAGCTCAAGGTTTTTTTCCCCAATCACAAGTCTAAAATATTATTCAATATATATATTATATTCAATTTCTAATTATATGAAACGGAGAAATCTCTTCAAATTTGAGAAGCTCGAACCAGAGAATGTGTAGCACTTTGCTTGAAAAATGACTGAAATTAATAATCAATTATCATCATAGGCAAACAGTTAGATCAATTAAGTGAATAATTAACTAATTGTTTCAGCTCTAAATGTTTTAGTCTGGTTTGCACTGACAAAAAACAAAACACTAATAACTAGGTTAGGATTTAGACAAACATGTTCGCTCTAAAATACCCAATTTTATTTTTATTTATTATAATAACTTTTTATTTATTTGTTGATTTGATAGGGACAAAGCACATTAATGAACATCATTATAAAAGTACAAGATGTAAACATGCTGAAGTTAGCAGGAATGCTAATTTATATCCATATTGTTGGATGTATGTATCCCTACAAGTGAAGCTGTATTTCTGTCTAACAGCACATGTAAGGTCCTCTGCTGAAATATGATATCCCGGTCGACTATATTCGTCTAGACTGTGACGGAGAAACCACCAGAGATTTGATGGAGTATCATATTTCTATTGTTGAGAATATTATTTTGAGCTGAGCAATATATAGGTGATGGATTGCAGCAGTATCAATATCATCCTCTTGGACGTTTACCGTTAATAGTGTCGTTAAGTATTTGTGGTATTTATACCAGTTACGAAGGTTTTCCTTTTTTTTCTACATTTACCGTATATTCTCATCACTCATTATCTCAGTTTCACTTATCAGCGTTTATTTAGTGGTGAGACATAACATACCAAAAATATTTGACATTTTATTGCTTCAGAGTATTGCCTTGAAATTGCAAACAGGATTTCTCGGCTTTGAGTATCTGCTCATCTCTCGGCAGTGAGATCAAAGAACCAAGAGCCATTTGGGAGTCGGAATTGAATGAGACTTTGAAGTGATAGTGGCGAAAACAAACACATAGATGCTGAGTGCTTGTGAACAGGCACTCTCTGCTTCCTGCTCAAGGTTCCTTATCTCTTGAGATGGATTTCAATGATAAATGCCTCAGTTAGCTTTGAGTGCAGTATCTCTGATGCCTTAGAGAAAATACTGTATGCTGTAAGAGATATTGTTTAATTCAAGAGGATACCTATAGCAATGGATTCCCCAGAATTCACTATCTGTCCTTGAAAGAGAGGCCTGAATGGTGGTGGGGACATTGAATACCATCACACAAGTTTTAATTGACAATTATTATAATTTGCACACTATATTTATTTGGAGAGAATCAAGTTAAATGTAACAGCCACTTTCATTTCACCTTGTAAACTATGATCTGATTAGGTATTTTAATTTACAGTATGATCAGAGAGCCCAGTGTGCACAATACAAGTTCTTATTTTTACTATTCCAGTGGAAAATGTGGTTGTATTGATAATCTATATAATGCAGTAAAATAACACAAAAATGTGAGGGATGGCTGAACTCCTATAATACTGGCATTGTAACACTGAAAGCATTTTACTTTATTCACATTGTGACTATGCTCTCCTATCATTAAAAATGCATGAACGTTGACATATGCAATTCTCATCATTATTATCATCAGGGCTTTAACTGTGATTAATCAAACTAAGGCTGCAACTAACACTTATTTTCATTTTCTACCCCCTTCCTCTGTCCCACTCTCTCTCAACCCAACCGGTCGAGGAGGATGACCACCCACCTAGAGAATGGTTCTGCTCAAGGTTTCTGCCTGTTAGAAGTGAGTTGTTCCTTGCCGCTGTCGCCTAGTGCTGCTCATGGTGGGAATTGTTGGGTCTCTGTACATAGAGTCGGTCTAGACCTGCTCTATATGAACAAGTGCTATGAGATAACTTTGTTATGATATGGCGCTATATAAATAAAACTGAATTGAACTGAATTAGTCATTTGTTCTCTAAAATGTCAGAAAATACTGTAGTGAAAAATAAGATGAGTTCAAATAGCTTGTTTAGTCTGACCAATGTATGGTGCAATAGGAGTGCCATAAAAAAGAATAAATCTGTAAAAGAATAAGACAATAAATGTGTAAATATAAAGAGAAATAAATAAAAGACTGAATATATATAATGACAAATAATATATATATAATATATATTTGCTATTCCCACATTGCTTTTGCTATGTGGGAATAGCTTTTGCTTTTTTTTTTCTTATAGAGCCAAGCTGTCAATCAAATGGCTTTGGACGGGCCTTCATGCCCAGGCTGAGTAATCAATTCATACATACATACATGAATCCTGCTTTGGCAGGAGCTTTTTAGCACGGACAACAGGAAATAGATGTGACACAAGGGCTGGATGCTAACAGCCATAAAACGAGGGACAGCGGTTTGAATTGGGGAAGGAAGAAAGCATTGCTACCTAACGTGTTCGCCGGTGTTCTGATTTAACTGGTGTTGAATCAACTGGTGATATTCCTGTGTGCCTGTTCAAAATACTGCAAACGTCAACTAAAAGATTACTAAATGTTCATGTTGTCAATCTTATATTTCTACTATATATTGTTATTAACTTGACTCAAGGGAAGCTGGCTGTCCGCTGGGTGAGAGGAGTTGCAGGAAGCGAAAGCTGCCTCCTGAGACAATCTATCAGACATGCGTGGAGAATAAAGTTGGAAGCAGCAAGCTCAGCAGTCCTTCAACTGCACCATCATTTCACCCTTGTTGAACTCACACTACCATTTGCACCGTGAATAAAGTTGAGAGACAGTGACTATGGATACAAATTAGATAACACAGAGAGAGTTAGACGCTGCAGGTAACATGTGAAATGTGTGTATGTGTTATCCAAAAAAAAGAACATTAAAGAGAGGAAAAGAAACAGAGATCATACGTAGGACTGCAACTGATGCTTATTTGGATTAATTGCTTAATCGATTGGTCAATAAAGTCTCAGAAAATATTTGAAAAATGCCCATCACAAGATCAAGATGACGTCTTCGAATGGCTTGTTTTGTCCGACCAACTGTGCAAAACCATTGACAATGATATCAAAAAGAGAAAGGCTAAAATTTCTCATGTTTGATAAGCTGGAACCGGCAAATGTTTGGCCTTTTTCTTTTATTGCTCTTTTCTAACCTAAGTTTTTTTTCCTTGTTTTTTTGCCAAGACTCATTTCACATTTTAACTTAAGTGATAATGGAAGCAAAACAGACAGAGAGAGAGACTGTAAGAGATACCTGAGGCAGTGATGTAGAACATCAACTGCAACCAGACAGTCTGCTAAAAAAATAAAAAAAGGCATTGGTGAGGCAAACATTGCCATGTCTCTCAGCTTTTCTTCCTCTCTCTGCTCTATAATCTGACAGCCTCCCCCCTCTCTCTTTCTGTCTCTCTCTCCCTCTTTCTGTTGCCCTGAGCTGTGTTCTGTGTGTTCCATCCCCACCTCCCTCCATCTCCCTGCCTCTAATGTGCTTTGGCGTGTGTTACCCACGGGTGCTTGCGCCGCTGCTGCCGCCATCCTAAAGCCGGGTCAGGGGGGCAGCTGAAGCGGAGCGATGCTGTCTGTGACATCATCAGTCGCTGCTATTACTCACGTCTCACCTCACCTCACTGTCTGAAACTGCCAGGGCTTTAGGTTGCTTGGTGGCGGGCCGGGCAAACACACACTCAAGCAGATTTACACACGTTATCAGAGCTAAATAAAACGGATTTATCCCAAAATTCCATAAATCCAATGTGGAGATTGTTGTTACCTAAAATAGTTCAAGCTCACACATAGTTGAGGTTGAAATAATTTTAGTGTAGTACGCACAAATATTAATGCTTCATTGCAAGAAATAGCTTTGTCATAGTCAATTAAACTCTTCACTTAATAATTCAGTTGGCTAGTTTGAACATAAATGGACTACAAGATGGACATTACAGTTAGTAATTTAACATAACAATAGTTACTATGATACACTGACAATCACAGTTAAATGATAATATTTTATTGTGAAATGTGTGAAGAGTTGAAAAATCACATTTTCCCAAAGCCCAAGCTCTTATGATTGCAAAAAGACTAATGATGAAATCAGCAAATATTCACATTTACAAAGTAGGTTTCAGTTTCTGAAATGTTGAATTTATCCTTTATGGAATTAAATGCTTCACTTAATAATTGAGTTGGATAGTTTGACCTCAATGGGCTACAACATGGGCATGACAGTACAGTCAATAATTGAACATTATAGAATAGTTCAGATGTACACCATCAATCATAGAAAAGTATGCTAAAATTACTTTTAATTCTGTTTAATTCTCACCGTAGTTGAAATGTCCTAATGTGGCAAACCACAAGATCTGTCACCCAAGTGAAGTGAAACAATAAATTATGAAAAATTGTATAACACAGTATATGAATTTATAAAATTCCAGATGTGTCTGCCATCTCTTTCTGCATGACCTACTGCCCACAGCCTACATCTGTGTTAAAGAAGCGAAACGTGCTTCGATTTAGAGGACATGTGTGCGAGGTTCAGACTGTCAAATCGCCACATCTGAATTCTGCAGAAACACTCCTGCACCTGGGGGTCTGTCTGTCACCTCCACTGTCAGCCAATGAAGAGGTGAGACTCTGCAAACTCCTTCACTCAGGAATACAGATAGCTGGTATGAAAACCCTCGGCCTGTGTGTGGGAAGGTACCGTATAAATCATACATGACCAGCACCACCAGGCACCATATGCATGCTACAGCACTGCATTAGTAACAAGCATGCCAGTGTCATATTCACAAGCATACAGAGAATGTACAGTATATGTCTACATTTCATTTGTCTCACTCCCCTGCACTCTCGCCATGTTCTCTTGAAGCACCTGCAGCACTGATATCAACGTGCCACAGAAAAAGACAGACAGCAAGAGTCAGACTGGACACAAAAAAAAGAAAGGAGGGTGAAGGGTTGGAGAATGGATGAACCAAATGACAATGACAGAATAATGATGTTTGGAGTATAAATACCTAAAGGTAGATGAAAAACAAGCAAACACTGCATGGGGACAAATAAAAGGCAGAACGAAGAGTTGGAAAAGCATGAGGCAAAGTAGGACAGCAAAATAGATTGAAAGACTGACAGATCAACTAAAAGAGACACAAAAGAGACACAAAGAGCGAACAAGAACAAAAGATGAAACGATGTAAAGGAAGAGAGTGGAAGGGGGAAAGAAGGACATACTTGGAGCCAGACAAAGGAAAACGAGGAGAGAGAGAGAGAGAGAGAGAGAG
>JAVQJF010103591.1:0-53080 GCA_036023855.1 Gadopsis marmoratus
ACTTAAAATATTGTGCTTTCTTTAACAATTAATTACAATTTCACAGTTCTTTCAGCTTTTTTGTATTTCAGCTATTTGCTTCTTCTTCCATGTGTTACATTTCAGCTTCCATTTCTGCCTGTTCATTTCACATTTCTGCAATTCAGATTTGTGCATTTTCAGCAGTGTTTTGCACAGCTATCCAGTTTAGCGACAGCTTTTCAGCTTTTCAGCATTCACACGCATTTTCTGCAGGAAATGCAATTTTTCTAGTTTTTTTAAAGTTTCACTTTTACCAGCAACTTCACCGACTCAAGGTTGCATGACTTTGTCTGACAGCATTACCTAATTTTCTGGCAAAGGTTGGTCTTGGGATTTTTGCAGAATTTGCATTCACCGCACTGCGGCACATACAGCGGGATGACAGTGTCGCCTTGCGAAAAAAAAAAAAAAGAATGGCAAACAATTAGAAACCACGCAACAAGACATGCTTGTTCACATCTCGTCTGGCAGCTCCATACCTGGCTTGAATTTGGTGACACCCTCACCAACGCTCTCAACTGTTCCAGCACCCTCGTGGCCCAGGATGACGGGGAAAAGTCCCTCGGGATCACTGCCACTCAGAGTGTAGGCGTCTGTATGACACACCCCTGTAGCAAAGAGCTGAGAGGCACAGTGCCATTCAAAGTTCAGGCGCAGCTGCTGGATGCAAGAGTGCAATATAAAAGATGCTAGGCCTGATATTAACATTATATTAATTTCAGAATGTCTAATCGAGGCATTCCTTCATTATGAAACATCAAAATCATCAAAGTCCATCTTAAAAGCGTAAAACTTTGGGTTATTTGTGATTCTTTCAGGGGCTTTTGTTTTTTTTTGTCATGGAAAAGTGGCATGCAATGCTTAGGTTTACCTTGATGCGAACTTCATGGGCCTTAGGTGGCGCTACCTCCACCTCTTCAATGGAGAGAGGCTTCCCGGCTTCCCAGGCAACAGCTGCCTTGCACGTGATCACCTGAAGACAGCACAGTACATCTTATTTCCAACCACTTCTCCTACAAACGAACTGCGTCGACCGCAGCCATGGGTTTACTGGGGCTGTTGCGGCGTCTGCAACCGGTCGAGCCAGTTGCACATTGCACTTCCTACCGTGTCCAAGCAAAGTCGCCCGAGTAACGACCCGCTTTTAACGCGCTCCCACAATGCTGCGCTTGCAGCGCCTCGGACGTCTGACGCCAAATGCGTGAGCTGCGGCTGTCGTCACGCGCACCGCGGCAGCATGCAGATGTACCAGCTGCGGCTGACCGACCCGAGGTCCCGGTTGAGCGCGACTCTTTGTGGCTTGTTCATTCAACAGCGGCGCGCTGAACTGGCACGACGTCGCTTTTGTTGTTTTTTTTTTTTGTGTGTTTTCAATGCGACGCGTGACGCTGACGCCGCACAGACTTGAGGGACGGACGCATTCAAAACACTTCCGTGCGCAGTTCGTGGGAAACGCTCTTACTTTTCCAGCCGTCTCCATGTTCGTTCCTCCTGCGCCGAGAGGGGGCGGGGCGGCGCGCGCGGCCGTAAAGGAGTTATCGTCCCGGCCAATCAGAAACGAGAACGCGCGTCACGTGGCGGCCCAAGCAAGTTTCGAAGAAGAAATTCTAAAGACCTCTTTAAAGTAGCGGATGTACCAACATTTCAAAGCGAAATCACGTCGTTGGTCTTTTTCAATGTTTGGCAAAATGACACAGCTGAGCCACAGACGGAAGCCCGTGAGACGCGTTTGAGAATAAAAGCCCAGTAAATGGTGACCACGCCACCAAATTGATTCTTTATTTCTAAATATACGCAGTGTGGTATTGTGAGGGGTTTGATTTGCATAAAAGTGAGTCAAATTTGCTTAATCTTTCACAGATAATGAAAATGTACATATTGTATTTCACAAAGCTCAATAACCCTGTTAAGAAAACTTTCAATGCATCTATCCTTCCCCCTCATTGATATGTCCAGAGTCGATGAATATGCAAATGTTTTTCATCAGTAAATATGTACTGATGTGCACTGGAGGTTGTAAGTTTCCACATCACGCCTTTGCATGTTGGACAATTGGCTTCCAAACTTTGTGATGCCCCAAGACCTCAAAAGTGCAGAAACTACACACATTTGAGTGGACGGGTACTTTCTTATTTTCTCTAACAACACTTGTGTACAAAGTGGTTTTTTTTCCCCCACATTCTGGATGTCTCTTAGTACCACTTTAGGATGGCACTTTGCATGCTACTACTAAGACCCGAGAACTTAAAATAAAAACACAGAAAGCTTCTTTTAATCAAGGCCTTTAACGTAAATGTGACAATATTCTGCTCAAGGATTTACAAATACAAAGTATTAAAACATTTTTCAACTAACCGCATATAAAGTCTGACTCCACATATTTTCCAGGATCTGAAGAAAATATATGGAGGTCTGTGAATGTATGACTTGAAAATCACAGTACAAACATTTGTCATGGCCTTACATTTCAACACAGTCCGCACAGGATAATGACACACAAGCATACATATGAACCTTTTAAATAAAAATGAATTAAGATCCATCACGCATTCAAAACGGGTAGAAAAATAAAAACAAAAAAAGAGAAAATCCACTCCGGTTCTACAAATAGAGGAAATGTCCATGTAGTCCAACAGGCCAGGCACTGGCATAGGACGCAGCCTTTTTGCTTTTATAGCAGAAGACCGGGATGAGACAGTCATACCAGACCATAACTGTCAGATCATTTCCCACCTAAAAGTAAACAACAAGAAAATATTGGTATCATGACACCAGGAAAGAATAAAGAAAATAAAGAAAAATTGTAGAACATAAAAAAAAAGGGCAAACCTCTGAATCCACGTCCGCCACCGCCGCCCCTTCCTCTGAAGCCGCCTCCGCCGCGCCCACCTCCAAATCCTCCGCCGCCACGTCCACCTCCAAATCCTCCGCCGCCGCGCCCACCTCCAAATCCTCCGCCGCGCCCACCTCGAAAACCACCTGAAACAAAAACAAAGCAGAATTAATCAAACAGAGCAAACAAGCAGGACAGACAGATCGTCTTAGTGCCCAAGTGGGGAATTTTTTTTTTAAATAAACTAAACATTCATCAACAATGACAAACAAAGAGACAATATTCATTAAAATGGAGAAAACTTGGGATGCCTCACCTCCACGACCACCTCCTCTTCCTCCACCTCGGCCACCTCTTGGCGGACCCTTCTCTCCTGGCGGCCTGGGGAGGAACCTCTGCAGCGGGAGGAGCTTCATTGGATCTATATAGAACTAACAGACACGTTGCAAATTACATACAGTGTAGTACGCAGAGGCACTGAAACGCATTTACGTATGCAAATGCACTGCTAAAAAATGTTATTGACAACATATAATACCTTCTGCAGTTTCTTGAATGAAGACGCCTTCATATTATCAGAAAGTTTGACTGAAAAATACTGAAAGGACAGGTTAAGGAAAGAACATGATTTTGAGGAGCAACAATGACATTTAATCCCCAGAAGCCTTCACCTTCACCACAGGTTACTGAAACAAAAACAACATATAGGATACAAAGTCCCGGAGCTGGCCGAATATCTCATCCACCTTCCCGATTTGCTCCTTGTTTTCCAAGTACACTGGGGCGTTGAAGTAGGGAACTTTGTTTTCCTCTGTTGTACACTTGCACACAATGTCATCTTCACATGGATGCATGAACTCTCCCAGTGCTGCAGAGTGGAAACACAACGAACCACAGTTGGGTGCGTAAAAAGGTGTTCTAGCCATAACAGCCAAGGCCCAGCTCCAATACGCACCCTCACCTGCTGCAAGACAGACTCAGGGCTCTCTGGTTGACTTTAGGAACTATTTACACAGTTTCCATAACTCAGACAACTTTGGAAATAACCCTCAACTCGTGCATTTTTGAAGCATTAAGAAACAAAACAAAACAAAAAAAACAATATCATGTGTACATTTAATTACCTTGAACAACAGAACGATAATAGAACTTTCATATTATTCAGCGCAGTGCCTGAAATTTGACTTTCCTAGTTGTGATTACAACTTGGATGTTGACTTGAATGGGATTTACAAGCTGGAAACCGGTAAATACAGCAGCTGTCCCGTGTCATGAACAGGGGGCCTCACACTCATCATACAAATGACGTTAGTTAAAGTCTGTGATGCTTCAGTGCTTCATGCTAAGGGTTGATACTGGAGCAGGGCCCAACTTTTGTGGACAAGCTACTACTATTGACTGCATTAATACTGAGTATTGTTGCTTATTCAGGATCATCAAATAGCTCACTGGCATCTTTCAACATTAACGCTACGGGTTCGTGACGTGATGATCTTACCGACAACATATTCTGGTGGACCGTAGTCTTGCCTATTAAATCCTCCTCTGCCGCCACCCCGTCCAAATCCTCCACCTCTGCCTCCTCCATATCCTCCTCCTCCACCTCGGTTAAATCCTCCACCTCTTCCACCACCTCGTCCGCCTCCTCCTCTGTAAGACATGTTTCTTCAGATCCTCTGTGAGACGCGCGAACAAAGAGGAGACGCGGGTCAGAACAAACGTGACAGCATTAAACATGTGAGCTGCAGGGCTGAGCTTAAACGCCGTGGACTCGGCAGCGCTGTAGCGGTCCTAGCTAACATGCTAGCTCCATTCAGCCGTTCAAAACTCCCAAAAGTCACCAGGAATTTCCAACACAAACCAACGCGTCGCGCGTTCGCTTCGACGCACAAGCGTCGAAAAGTCCGCGACATTATCTGGAGACAGTTTCGGCAAATTACTCACAAATTCGATCGGCTGGCTGCTGCTATTTACTCCGAGGGGCTTCCATGCGACGACAACACGTGTGGCCAATGGCTGGCTGCCGTAAATGTGTGCTCGCCAGTGTCGGGAAGTGTCGTGAATTCCGATCTCCGCAGCGGCTACAGGAATGGCGACATAAGGAACTCACGCTGTCAGATAGTTGTTGCCTCATGAAAGCGGAGAGAAGAGACGTCACAGACTCCGCTGGTGGCGTAACTTGGTGCTGTGCGACTACTCCGACAATAGAATTATTTTGCTCAGGTGCGGGCTAATTCGATGTCAACAGCGGGTCGGGTAAGAAAACGCAGCCTCCCGACACATTCAACGTTTGTTTCACCAACATTATTACCTGAGGCTGTCTTGTGTGGCGTTGCCCCCAAATTCAGCCCCACATTTGTCGTCGTCGGGGATCAGTTCGCTTGCTTGAGACGCGCTTAGAAACGCGCTCAGTGCCGCATTTGGTTTGTCTCTGCCAGGTGATCAAGTGCAAGGCGGCGGTCGCGTGGGGGCCCGGGGAGCCTCTGGCCGTGGAGGATGTGGAGGTGGCGCCACCTAAGGACCACGAAGTCCGCGTCAAGGTCAGCTGCTCACGCACACCGTGGCATAGTGCCGAACTCTCAGGGAGACTTTTAAGTGCAAGGCTTGTCTTACCCAAGTGGACGTCGATCACACAGGCAAAAAGGGAACACAATGCTGACAGAGAACAACTTGAATGCGTCTGTTCACGCAGATCGTTGCCACGGGTGTGTGCCACACAGACTGGGAATACCTGTACCAGACCGGGAAAGGCCTGAAGTTCAGACCGTTCCCTCTGGTCCTCGGCCACGAAGGGGCAGGGGTGGTGGAGAGCATTGGTCCAGAAGTCACCAAATTCTCTCCGGGTAAACTGCACAGCTTTACAACAAACGAGCTGACATTTGGTTTTGGTTAATTAGTCTTTTTTTTTTTTTTTTTTTTTAACCTCTTATTTTTATATAACTCTGAAGTAGTTTATTTGCTTCATTTTGTCTCCACAGGTGATGAAGTTATTCCTCTTTTTCTGCCACAGTGTGAGGAATGTGAACGATGTCGGAGTCCTAAAACGAATCAGTGCAGGAGGAACTGGTGATTTCATTACCACATGTTTACACATGCACTCACCTTCACACTGTTGCTGTCATGGTGTTTAACTACTCATCGTTCCTTTTTTTTGTGGCTGTTAGGGCAAATACACAAGCGGGTGTATTGGCTGATGGCACAAGCAGGATATCTTGCAAGGGGCAGCAGGTATACCAGTTTCTTGGCGTCAGTTCTTTCTCCCAGTACACGGTGGTTCCCGATACCTCACTTGCAAAGATAAGAAGTGATGCACCACTCGACAAAGTGTGTCTGCTGGGCTGTGGTGTCTCCACTGGTTATGGTGCCGCTATTAATACAGCCAAGGTAAGAGGACGCAGGTCTGCCAGCCACCTGCATTCAAATCATAACTTGAATTCTCATCATGTGGACCAGTGGTTGTTGTGTGCCGAACCCTGTCTGTCCTTAGAACAAGATGGATGCAGATGCAGCACATTTACAAAGCTTTGGGTTTTTTTTTTACAGACACGTACATTTGTAAACACTTGAGCTTATTATATCAAAAGTGATTTACTATCTCAAGGAAAAAGTCTTGGGTGAAATTTGTATTTGACATTTCCTTAAGCCACTATACCCAGTGATGCAAACAGTATATGGCATGACTGTAGCTATTTATTTTGCCCACTAGATGTCATTAGATAACATGAGCACCACATAAGTGTACTAAAAAGACCTTAAGTGTCCCACATTCCACCCCTTTTTGTTTTTCAGAGCTGTTTGCATATTATAACATGACAAATAAAATAATACAAAACCAAATGAAGAAAGATAAATATGTGTAGAGCATCCCCTTAAACACAACATAGTGTTTTGAAACGTAGGACTGCTCAGTAGCAATGTAAAGGTAAACTCTTAACTGGAAAGCATTTATGCGTGCCTGATGAGAATCTGTTCTTTCAAAAAAAAAGAACATTTAGGAGAGGTGAGTGTAAAGTGAAGTTCAATTTATATCTTTGATATGTACAGTATATTTTATTAAACAGCAGTTCTTTATTTCAGGCTTGCAAAATCATTGACAAACAATGAATAGAAGCCAATGAGGCTTAAAAACCTGATCTATTAAAATCAAGCTTGCATAAGAATAAAATGTATAATAAAATGGACCAATTCAAGTTAAATAGAAAAGGGGGGGAAAATAAGTATTTGTATAATGGACATGTTTGAATTAATGTCAATCTACTATATAAAATTTAACTGTAAGCATGATGACATGACATGAGCTCATCAGATGTCTGTTAAACAGCTTTTGGTTCACTGACAAACTGTTCGCATCCAGGTTGAAAAAGATGGCTCGTGTGCCGTGTTTGGGCTCGGAGCAGTCGGACTGGCCGCCGTCATGGGCTGCAAAGCTGCTGGGGCGAGGAGGATCATCGGGGTTGACGTCAACCATGACAAGTTTGAGAAAGCCAAAATGTTTGGAGCCACTGAATGTGTAAACCCTAAAGATCACAGCAAGCCCATCCAGGTGGTTCTGGTGGAAATGACAGACGGAGGGGTGGACTTCGCTCTGGAGTGTGTTGGAAGTCCAGCTGTCATGGTGGGTGTCTCAGTAGACATTTGAGTGTTTCATGTCTATGAAAATTCAGTCCTACAGGTCCAGTAGGAATCCTCTAGTAGTCCATATGCAGTGCCACTACAGAGTAGGTCTACAGTATAATGCAGTATGTGCACACAGGCTTGGTCAGACGTTTGGCAAAAACAAAATATGGCACAACTAGACAATTTTGTGAAATTGTCGTGCTTTTCATATTCTAATTTCACCAGAGTCTGAATTTGTAAATCTATTTTAAAATGAGTATTAATCGAGGCAACTGGCGCTGCCGCGTTGTCCTAGAGCGCTGCACTCGAGTCTACGACAGAAGCCTGGGGCGTCTGTGTCATCGCTGGGTGGACGGAGACTGAAGCAATGAGTGTCGTCGTCGAAAAGATCCTGATGGGACGCACCTTGAAGGGGACTTACTTTGGAGGTGAATCCGGGGCAATTAGTTCAGGGAAAAAAAAAATGGCCTTCCGTAATGCTTCAGTAACAGTTGAACGTTAATTGTTATGATAGTGATGAGTGAAACTTTGAATTCAGTGTGTCATTGTAAAGATCCGCCCTCTAAATCTAAAAACAACTGTAAAGTCAGCTGTTGCATTTCTGGGTCCAATTTGATGTTAGACTGTGACAAAACTAACTAAAACATCACTGGTAAACATGTTTAATGACTTGTTAATTACCGATTAGAGTGCTGATGGTTAAAATGCCTTTCACAAGAGTATCCAAAGGAGGGTAGTTCCCTTCAGTCACTTAGGGCAAAAAAAACAGATTACATGAAAAAATGATTGGAAAGGTCATTTGTATTATGGGCTCATTAATGCTGCAGTGTTGTGGTTCACGAGGACTCAGTTTCATTATTGTCTTGTGAAGGTTGGAAGAGTGTGCACAGTGTGCCTAAACTGGTGGACAAATACATGGACAACAAGCTGAAGCTGGATGAGTTTATCACCCACAACCTCCCGCTAGAGCAAATCAATGTGGCCTTTGACCTTTTGAAAAGTGGGAAAAGGTAAAACCTGATTTATTTTTGGCTGCTAGTTTTTTTTTTTTTTGTGTGTGTGTCTTTTTTTTACTGATATTGAGGGGACAAAATGCTGTTTACAGAGTAACATTATTTGGACTAATATCCTATTTGGGGATAAAGAGCTGGTCCCCACAAAGTTAACCATTACATCTTTAGGGTGAAGACATGGTTTATGGTTGAGGGCAGCGTTAGGTTAAGGGCTGGCGGTAAGCATGTATTGGTTATGGCTGCGGTTAGGAATGACGGGGAAAACAAACTGTACTCCCCTGAAGCTTTAATACTCAGGACAAACCAAGTCAAAATGGCATGTTTGGTTATACAAACAAGTACCAACAGATATGTCATACAATGTTAATAGGAACCGTACAGCATTTTCCTAAATTTATTGACCTAGCAGTGGTTTGTCAAACTGCTGCGGTGGCCATCTTTGCATAACACCCTTGCTCCATTTTATATTTAAAACAGTATTCCCACACGATGGAATATCTAATATAGACACTGCAATTTTATCAGGAATATATGTGATATAAATGTACTGTGTATATTATTTCTGTATTCTGTTAGCAACTATTTTCATTATCAATTAATCTGCAGATTATTTTCTTTGATTAATCACTTATCTATAATATTAAATTAAATAAAAAAAAAAAGTGAAAAGGGGAAACCAGCAAATATTCACAGTGGAGAAGCTGTAACCAGATAATGTTACTCAAAATAATCAAAATAGTAATGATTACATTTCTGTTAAATAATGGATTGTATTGTTACACTTCTGTTGTTTATATATTTATATATTAGGTCTGGTGGGAACTCTGTGACTTAATTTGTTCTCATGTTTCTTCTTTTCTTTTCTTTTTTTTTTAGCATCCGTACTGTAATCAGTCTGTGGCAAGAGGAGGCTAAATCTAAAGTGCCTACCTTGTAAAGGGATGATGGATTGACATTCGGTGTCATTGTAATATTCTGCATCCAACTCTGCAGGGTTTCTGTGAAAAAATTGTGCTCTTTTTTTATTTATGAAAGATATTGACAATTACGATTCCCCTGCTTGACGTTGTAGCAAAAGACCTCACCACTAGATGGCAGTCTAATGTCATGTTAAAGCTTCTGTGTTTGTGCCCGTATAACTTTATAAAGATTTTGCTCATCTGTACGCAGAGGACTCTGTATTTTTATTCACATTGAATTCTGGGGTCACGTTTTCCTTGTTAATCACAGAGTTGCTCAAAGGGGAGAAACACCACAGAGTGTTCAGTGCACTTTATAAATTATACTGTGTGTGTGTGTGTGTGTGTGAGAGAGAGAGAGAGAATCTGCAGTAACACCAAGACACATTCTGTCTACATCTGTCACACTTGGCAGCTACAGTGATTGTGGTCCTGATATCAGTGTGACGTGATAGTTGGAATTAAATACCCTTGTATAAAAGACGGGGTAAAAGACACAGGAACCAAATGGCCGAATCTGTCACCAGCCATGGAGAAGTATCTGCTTCATGTGGTCAGGCTTACCAAATGTCGTCCTTGGTAATATTATATATTGATTTAACGGGGAGCTGACGAGAAGGGCTAACATGACAGTGGTGGGCTGTCAGGACAGAAGACAAAAGGTTGTTTGGGGAATGCCGCTCGCCGAAGAGCTGAAATAGCTGTCGAAGGAATGTGTTTTATTGAAGTTCCATTCAGATCAAATGAACGCCCTTGGCAGTTTCCCCTGCGTTTCCATCTCTATTTAAAATGGAAAATAAATTGGTGCGCTTCCTCTTATGTTGGTCTCCTCTGCCTGTGTGCTATCAATCACAGATTATACAGCTTAGATCCCTCTTCCTCCCAAAAGAATCTCAAAGTAAAGAACGTTTTTGAGAGGTAGAAAGCAGAATAACGTCGAGAATGCAGATAAGTGAGGACGATCAAAGGAAAAGAGGAAGACGGGGTTTGACAGGTGGTTATGTGACGGGCACTCTCATCTATAAATGTTGGACATGCTCACAGATTTATAAGGCTTTCTTGGGCACATGTGTCTGAATGTCTGCCTCGGCTATGGGAAAACCATCCAAAGTGGCGACCATAAGTCTCCATCCGCTTCTTCCTTTTGCGTTTGAACTCCACAACCTCTGGAATTGTCACAGCATTGTGCAACTGATACAGGGAGGGCTTGCTATCTCAATTGCAACCACAGGATTGTGCACATTTTTTGAAAGCCTTAACTGTCCATTTTGTCATGTTTCACATACACTTGTGCAACCTTTCTGCAGGTATCTTCATGATAGGAAACTGCAAGCTGGGAAATTATGTTTACATTTTTATTTATGGGGTTTTTTTTGTCGCCGCTTGCTGTCACCACTTTACTGCGACAACTCTTTCAGACACGAGTCTTCGGGAAGGTAATTAGCAAACAGAAATGCCAGATGAGGTAAATGCCATCACACAAATAAAGGCAAATGTCAAAAAGGGCTGCCTTGCCTTTCACAATATTTAGAGTGGGATCAAGAGATGTCCTCTTATTTATTAAGCTTTATTCATCTGTGACAGACAGATGATGGCACATTAAATATGACGGGAACGTAAATAAAAGTAGGTATTTGATCGAAGACTGTTTTTAATGTTACAACACAAACAACAAATATAATACAATTCCCAAAAAAATGGGAATTGGATTCACTCTAAGCCAACTGGTACTCACGTCATGACCAGAAACTACAAATCATACTTTCTGGTATCTCTAGCTTAGCTGTTGCTTTTATATTTGTTGTACGATAGTTATTTCAGTACATATAGAAAAAGAGTTTCCTCTGCCCAAGACAGAGTGAGTAGTATACGTTCTCCAGTACTAGGTGTCCATTAATGACTTAGACCATCTATTTTGTATTTGTTTAGCTTTACCTGATGTTGGTCATGCTTCCTTTCGATTTCTGGCTGTCAGTGAATACAGCTGTGACGTGATGATAATAGGGTATTGTTATCATCAAAAGACACTGGTTTATTTGCTGGAGAGTAATCGGTAGACTGGATTTCTTGTTTGGCCACCGTTTGCGACCGGACAAGATAATAACGAAGTCAGACACGATGAACTCATGCCATGTAAACCAAATGTTCAATCATTTAATAGTCAATCATGACACACACATACAATCGTGTCCACGTTGAAATTTATCCTCTGCTTTTAACCCATCCGGCCATCCTTCTTCCGAGGGGAGCTGGATGGATATACTGTATAGCTCCAACGGCTATGGAAGAACGGCCCACTTAAGTCACTGAAGACTGTCAATGTGAGGCCCCTATTTTATCAGCAAATCCTGGCCATTATACGGCTAATGCCAGGCATTGCCTGTGACATCCCCTGTCTTTTTTTGACACGGTTAGCTTTAGCTTCTGTGTCAGTGGACTATACCCAGCTTCACTAGAGGACAGCACAACACAGTACTTAGTGTTTTGGAGGGGCAGCTACTTTCCCGCCTCATAAGTGCACTGTGCAGTAACAAATCTGACACAGTAGGGTTTTGTTATCAAGTGAAAGCCTATTTTATCTCCAACATATTAACCCTTTTTGGAAACTAAGGTAAACGTCCATGGTTTAGGTTTGATATGAAAGCATTTCGACATTACGAAGGGTCTTAAATGGGTTTCAAGCACCAAAAAACTTTGAATTTGAGTTGTGAAATTGCCAGTACTGAAGTTCTCTTTTTTTTTTTTTAACAGGACAGTGGTCTACTTTTACAGTAATGTTCAGGTGTACTGTTTAAAATATAGTCCCTGCAGAAGTGCAAACATCATACTTAAAAATAAGACTGTGTTGGCACTCATACATACAATATAAAAGTCTATGGTCCCACACTTCAGAGGCCTTATTGTTATAATTAACCCCTAACCCCAATAATGACTGTGTCATGCTCATCTCACTGAGCCATGCAACACAATATGTTTTGTATTTTGTAACCCGTCAGTGATATTGTGTCAGTGTTTTATAGTTAAGTTGCAACAGAAATAGACAACAAAGAATAGGATTAGACAGACCACACATGGCTATTACCAAAGACAGACAAACACACACACACACACACATATAAAGGGCTACATGCATGACAGCTCTAAGCTTTTGTTGTGTTTTGTCTGACAGCAGCAGTAAAGTAGTAATTGAGAGATTAGCTCAAAGGTGCCATCATGGCACTCCTTTGTTTGGTCTCTGCCTTATTGGTCACATACCGGTAGAACATTACTGGCATGCGTGGGAAGGAGTCATACACTGAGACAGTTACTGTAGCCATCTGCCTTATTTTAGTTCTTTTGAATCTGTCATAAAGGACCTGGTCCAAAAATGGCATCCATAGACAAATACAATGTACAATATAATATATCGATTGCAGGTACCTCGATTGTCAAATGGCATGATTCCAGGATCCGACTGTCTTTAGTCATTATTTTCATAAAAGTAAAAAGAATATAATACCCTAAAAAAGGAACAATAACTACATCTTTGACCTTGCAGGCTTGACAGAACTCATCCACGACAGACTTGGACCCAGCCCTATCCCCTCTGCCACAATGCTTTTTTCCAATGTGCCAACACTGAGTCAACAAAGTCATTTCATGTGGTTATGGGCTGGAGATAGGGGGAGATATTTCTCAGACCGTGTGTGTTTACCCCCTAATCCTTAAGAAGAAGTTCACAAGCATGAGGAAAGTACTGGGAGATTTAGCTACCTCCCAAACCTGCTCAGTTTACCGCTCCCCTGTTTTTCACAGCCACATGGGGCTCGGGTAATTCCTGGGAATGTTTTTTTTTTATGCGTGTGGTTTGTGTGTGGGGAGGTATAATTGGTATGAAATTGCCAGTTGTGTTTTTATACGGAACAATCTACAATAGCCTATACACTATACAATAAGAATGTGTGCATGTTCAGTGATGCTGTTTCTCTCTTTTCTTGGGTGTTACTATCAGTCATTACTTCTATATATTAATAATATGACTGGTGTAGCACTACAACACAGTAACTTAGTTACAATGATGTTTAAATGAAAATACAGATTGTGAATGTTAGTTCATTCTACAGTTTAGCTGCAATGACATCAAATGCACCCATGGTAGCAAATTTAACAACAAAACTACTACTAATAATAAATACAAGCAGGACAGAGTATATCATAGCAACCAATAAAGTATGTTTGACTGATTGCAGCTGTATAAATGTGCCTAGGAATCTAATCTGCTGCTCTTATGCTAAACTGCTTTGGATGAGCGTGTCACCTGAATGGCTAAAATGCAAATGTCATCTAAAGATGTTGCTTACAATAATAATCAGTAGTAAACATCTCCTTGAAGCACTGAGGAAACATAAAGTTTTTGCTGAGCTTGGCCCCGAGATGTTACAGTACGTCTGGTGCGTTACATTTCTGTCTTGCCGAATCTGTCTTCCAGCACTGCTTCAAACGAGTGTCAAGCTTGTGGTAGGACAAGAAAAATCAAAATGAGTGTGCGGTGGTGAGTCATAGTTATGTTGTTTTACCGCCACAGTGAAGTGCATCATTCTGTTTTTCTCCTTCTCCTCCCGACAGCTCACTGTTGTCCCCAATGAGGCTCCCGAATCACTGTTCCTTGGCCTGCTGCCAGGCCACAAAAGGATTGGGCCAATCCCAAAAAATACACTTCTAACTGAACGCAGTTGAAACACTTTTCTTTGGCTAGCAATTGTGGAAAAAAGAAAAGAAACCTGAAATGATCCATTATAGGTGCCTGGGCCCATTACTCATTCTCAAGCATCCCACAGTTTTCAATTATACATTGGCAGGCAGGGCTGAAGAGTAATGCTGAATTTACATTTACTTGTATATATTTTAAGTGTAGTGCTGGAGCTCTTAGGGAGAATAAAATATACTGAATGATAAAGACCTATTCAACTATTCTTCAGCAAGCACCATAAGAGTGTACAGAGCTGGCATCAAGCACTAGTTGTAGTTCTAGTAATATAATTACTTTGATGTATGTAGTACAGTTTATGTCACTTTTCATTTTTATTTTATTCTAATACAACAAAAGATGTTGGGAACAGGGCACGGCAGAAGAGAAATCTGGTTGGATGTTGACAGCTGATGTCAATGTCAACATGTCATGGTTGCCAATTGAAAGTTATAGGAAAGACAGGAGATGAGTTAAGACTTTGACCCCAAAGCAAGAACAGACCAAGAAAACACATTTTACTGCCATAAAGTAAATTCACACAATTGCTAAATAAAGGAATACACCTAGTTGACATTAAAAATGGTACATCGTAGTGATTTTGTTTCTCAAAACTATGACCCCCTCTTACTGATCTTGACTTGTATTAACAGAGCAGCAGAAAACCTGAATGCCTTTGGGAAGTTAGTTGAAAGGTCAACTTCGCTGCCAGCAGAGCACACAGATTTAAACTTTATCAACGGCTTTAACATCAAATATGTAATCCTAACCAGGGAGGTTTGGACATGGACAATATTCCCACAACCACACACTGAGAAAACCAACAGTTTGCTGCCACCACCTCGGCTACGTCGCTGTACCAAAAGTCTATCTGTCGCCTCTCGTCTTAGCTGAAGTCTCTGTGTGCTTCGTGTTTGCCTATACTTCCCAAATCCCTGAGAGCAAATAGGAGCATGGGCAGATTAGCTTAATATCATCCTTGGCACAAAATACATAAAAATGAAATGTCATCCATGTCCCAGGGTAGAGTCAAAATAAGAAAGTCAAACCAGGATTGCCCGGCTAGATATAGTGCAAAGGGCATCTTTTCAATCCAGAAATAATTACGTATTGATGTTTGGAGTTGTGCTATCTATCTATCTATCTTCCTTCCTTGTACCCTTTCTACTGCTGTAAGATGCACTCATGTGGAGCCATAATGAGATTAAAACTAAAAGGAGAAAAGAAAAGTCAAAAAGGATTTTAATCAATAAGCTGGCTACTTCTTTGTGGATGGCATGCGAGTCCTGAAGAAAAGGCAAATGACTGGGAATAAGAGCTAAAGCTAATAAGCAGGCCATCGCTAATCTGTTAAACAAACCTCCTCTCTCCCTATGTGGCCTGCTTTCCTGCATTATAAATAATGTATATTTTGCAAGCACCCCCCCCCCCCATACCCCCAACAACACCCTAACACAGATAGACGCACAAACACACTCAACACTCCCCCTCAATGTCTCTTTTGACTTCTGAGTTGCTGGTAGAGTTCAATCTGGTCCCTCCCCCAACCTTATTGGTTTACTTTAATTAGTGATATTGAAGGCAGGGGCAAGTGAAGTGGGGGGGGGGGGGGGAGTTGGGTGGCGTAAATACTGAAAACAAACAAGAGAGCTGAATGGGAGGATGGTGGCGGGTGCAGTCCCGATGCCGCTGCGCAGACGGAAGGGGACACATGGTGTAAGCAAACACTGGTAATTGCATTAGATTCCCCTGGCACATGAGTAATCTAGCCTTCCCCTGTCCCAGAACACAACAGGACACATCTCCCGCTTCTCTCACTCTCTTTGTCACTCTCTCCTCCTTCGCAAATTATTAATGCAAAACCTACAGTGCTGTCGTTGATCATTCAGCGGGCATGATAGAGTTCTAATTATCATTTAGGAGACTGAGGTGTGGAGTGTCAAGTCAGTGTGTGCTCACAGATTCACTTGCTCGTGTTTGAGAAACGCAGCGTGTGTGTGTTTGCATGCATGCATAATTGTGTGTGTGAGTGTGCGTGTGCACATGTGCCTATGTGAGCGTGCGTGCGTGCATCCCATTAAACAGTTGTCCTGTTTGATATTTCATTCCTCAGCCCACATGTCTTGAGAGTATGAACAAACACATTTGCTTGAATGGGATGTTCCCTGAGCAAACGGGGGGGAAATCTGGCCTTGATATGAATATCAGTGACAGTCAGTGATAATTGGGATGGCATGTTTTTGCTCCTTATTGAGATGTTTGGTGTACAGAGACCTTATAAAGCGACATACATGGCCTGATAGTGTTTTTTTAAATGATTTGGTATTGATTTTTTTCCTGCACCCTGTTGTCTGCCCTTTATTTAGGGCAGAAAAGCATCTGCTGTTGCTGAACAAAACAACAAGATCCACCAGGTGGTGTTGTGATATCCACAATGACCAAGATCCACACATCCACATGATAAATGCTCCAAGCTAATGCTATCAAATCTTTTTAAAGCATTTGTTTGCAACTGCAAACACGCAGAACTTTTTAAAGAGTTAGTACAACAAAAAAGAGCAGATTGCCATGTTTACTTGAATTGAGCTTGTTAATCAAAACTATACTTTGTCTATTATTCAAGTACTTATGTACTCTGTTTTTTGACAGAACTCTAACTCTCATTGTCATTTTTTCCAGATTGTCATTTTCCAGATTCCTCTTGTACTTTTTCAGCATTAAATTACTGCTCTTAACCGGACTAGTTTGTGTAACAGTAAAACAAGCTACAAATCCCAAATTACAAACGCTAAAGCAAAGAGTGCAAGCGTCAGAGCCACAGCGTCTTGACGATGACAAATTATTCCTGTCCTCGTGGAATGAACTCCATCATTTATAGATAGCGAAGGCATAGCTGATAAACCATTAGTGAATGAATCAGGTACCAGAGAGACTGAGTCAGGTCACCTACACAAACATTAATGAAAGGGACGGTCGAGGAAAAGTCTCAGATCTCTGATGGTATTTAGCGGATATGTGAGGCTTTGAGGGAAAGCCACAGTGCCAGAGGGTTTAAATTTGTGTGGCCCCAGGGCCAGTGTAACAGAAAATAAACAATGCTTCCCAGTGATTACGACTTTATTAAGGCTCACAAAGTCCCCAGCCTTGATAGGGTTTATGTTTGAGGAGTGGGCCCGCTATCAGTTCCGGTTGAGTACTTTCATCACCCTCACTGGTCAAAAAATGATTATATATCCTTCCCCCAAAAAAACCTCTTTCATCAGAGAGCTGCTTCAGTGACCGTCTTGTGCTGTGTTTTTATTCATGAGAAATAAGCAGAGAAAGCCCTGCAACACAACGCAAGATGACTTCATCGTTCAAAGCCGACTGATTATGTTTGTGTTATTAACTCCACAGTGCACACAATTAGCTTCTATTGACCGGCCCTATAATCACTACCATTCGGATTAAGAACTACTACCCACACAAAATGCCTGATCTCTAAATACTGACAAACAAACAGCCCAAGAGAAGACAGGGAAAGAGCACCGGGAACACCCACCATGTTGCTTTTAAAGTAATATCCCTAAGCCCTGGACATCCCAACAAAGTCTGTCATGTCTAACCTGGCTCCTCACCTGTTTGGAAGCAGCTAAATAGCCCAGGGTAATCCCTCATCCCCGGGGCACTGGAGGCAGATTTACCCACCCCAGAGCTCTGTCCTGCCCTGACAAGTCAGTGTACTGCATGGGCCTTCAGAACACCCACAGCCACCACTCTATGTTCATTTTGGGGCATTTAGATTAACCAAAGTGACTTTAGAAGCTTTCAAAGGGAGAATAAACTTCAGTGGCAGCATATTATTTAACAATAAACAGCAATGTCTTCTGGGGTATACAAAGAGATGCTTGAGTACCCAGATCCAGAATAACTCATTATAAAAAATACTACATACTTATTACAAGTCGAACAAGTAAAACTACTGTAGTAGTACTGGCAACAAAATGTACCTTGAGTATCAAAAGTACTACTACATTAGGCAGAATAACCCCAATCAGATTTATATAATTACTTTATTTCATCATTATGATTGATTCATTTTGATGTTTTAGTTGGTCAAGGTGGAGCTAATTCTAACTGCTTCTTATACTTTTAGGTAGTTTAATCACAATATTTTATAAACTGATCATTTGTTCTGTATTAAATCATAATCTGGGAAGTAATAATAAAAAGTATAATATTTCCCTCACTTGGTAAAATGCAAGTACCTCAAAATGGAACTTAAGTACAGTACTTAGTAGTCACTGGACAGGAAAAAGTCCCATTTAAGAAAGGCTATCTATGTTACGTTAAGAGCTAAGGAGACAGTATGAACAGTCTGTGCTTTCTAACTGAGTGCAACCCTATTTACTGATTCTATGTTGTAACACATCTAGTTATTGAGCAAATGTACCATTAAGTTGTGGGCAACATGGCTGCATGAGAAAGAAAAAAATATTACTGAGCGGAGAGATGGGGAGCCAATTGATTTTATTGCCTCTGTGTGTTCAGACAAGGCCTCACCTCTTGGCTCATTAAGAAAGCGGGTTTAACGTCTGCACAGCCCAATGGCAGAGGGATCAGCACTCCAACCGCTAATTGGGCTGTTTCAAGGAGAGCTTGAACTGGAAAATGTTGCTTAATGATCAGTTGCAGCACTGCTCTTTGAATCACGGTTGATGTTCGGAGACATAAAGGGAGAGCTTTGCCTGATCTGGTTCTTTTTTTGTTGTTGTTTTTGTTGCCTTAGTTGAAATCTTCCGCTCTGCAGACTTGCTCATCATCACGTCAATCGCAACGTCTTTGTGTTCTACAAATCCAACAGCAGGATCAAGATTTTTGGTCTTTGGTTGTTCAAACTCTTAAGTTTACAATTTATCTTGTGATGAGATGTGTCTCTGTTTTCTTGCAAAGGCAATGGAGGTGTAGCTCCACTAGGGGGAGCAGTGTTGCACAAAATCACGTGTCACTGCTCTGAGTTTCAGAGACAAAGAATCAGGCAAAGCTGAAAAGTACAATTACTGACAGACAGATCACACAAAGAAGCATTTTAATTTTCAAGTGTACAATTCATATGCAGGGATTGACCTGCATGTTGTCATTATAAAACATGTTTTAGATTTATTTTACAATTATATTAACAATTACTTTTTTTTACCACATGTATTATAGATCAGCTACCTTTTGCTTTTATGGTAGATAAATGACATTATCACACATTATTATAAATTATGTAAGAATAACGGAACCTATTTTAATTACAAATTGTAGTTTCAAACAGCCTTACCACCAAGAGTCTCATTAATGAAAGTTACTATATATGCACTTTGTCCATAATTTTTATATTTTAAATATATAATAAGCTATTATGTGTCTATTATGTTACTTATTGATGTGTGGGGTATAAATTGTCACACTGATCTGAATACTACACAAGTTGATTTTATGCTGTAGGGTACAAACACTTTTTATATTACGCTTCGCTCATATTACACAAAACATGCAAAATGCATTTCAAAAACTACTATTAATAACAATATTTGATGGTAGAGATTTAAACAGTTGTTCGGTTTACAGCACTGCATTGTTGCTTTAACATTAGTTATTTTCTGCAACATGCAGAATACTTTTAAAAAAAAGTGTTGAAAATACAACTCATTACATGATATGTAAAATCCAAATTAGATCTGGTTGTGGGAATATGAAATATCTCTCATTAGGCTTATTAACTAAATATTTTGTCATTGCCTTCACACAGTTCCTTATTATTGGCTCATTGTCATCTATGATCCTATTGATCGTATTTCATTTAGTTTGATTTGTTGTAGTTGATGGTTTCAAATCAGATCAAATGTTTCATTCCGTGTTTAAACTCACATATTTATTTCAAATGTACAGCTTGTAATTTATAAATGACTTAATCTAAATCTAAAAATCATGCTCTTTGAATTTTTTTTTTTCACGTCAATCAGTTGTGTTACATTTGTTATGTTTTTGAATGAAACTTTTAGAATTATTTTACTGTCCAGAGAGCAGGTTGGAAAAACCACAGGGTTAACATCGACAGTCAGGGTGCTATAAAACTGGCAGCCTCTGCCGCCATTAGCCTCTCTCTTATCTGCCGCCTGTAACCGCATTAATCATGTGGCTGCATTCAAGCTTTTAAATATTATCCAAACCTTCCTGTTCACAATTTGTTTGAATTGCACGCCTATGCTGAGATAAGAAATAAAAATTAGAGCAGCATTAAATGGCGCCTGCTCAATTTGCTACAGTAGAAGCTATTTATCTTGATTAGTGTGACGAGATTGTGGGCTCCTTCATAATGTTTTATCTGTGAAAGGCCTTTTAGCATTTGTATGTGTGTATTTGTGCGAGTCACTGCATGTGCATAAACACTGTTAGAATTTCAGCTGACTACATCTGAACTTTGTTTTGTTCATACCATGTGTGAGATTGGTTTCCTTTCAAAGATTCCTCCCCTGCTCTTTAGTTCATTTGGACATTTTGTTTGTTTTGATTTGAATCCCTAAAATCCCTTCTCACTCTGCTAAGAGTAAAACAACTTATTAACTTAAAAACAATAATTTCCCATGAGCATCCCTCACGGACGCTTTTTGCCAAGATATTTTCCCTCATCCTCAATAGTTCTTTGAGCCTTAATTAACAGAACGAGGATTTAGTGTCCTCCAATCGTATCACTCAGAGGACAAGTTTGAACCCTTACAGCTCTCCAGATCCAAATGAAAATGAGTAAGTTTAAACTGGGAACCAAAACACATAAGCTTAATTAAAACACCCGTACAGCCAAAACTGCTTATGGTGTAACATTTTTCGAAAACCGAATACTGAGTGCATGTGTGTGTCGGCATCAAAGGTGTGTGTGTTCTGACCATATATGGTCATAATAAGGGTATTATTCCAATGTCATACGAGTGCAGACTACTGCATTGTGTTTATGTAATAGGATTTGATTGATACTCCTATTTATGTATAAAAGCTGGTTTTGACAGATGTTTCGTGCCAATATTGGATCTTTTTAAATTGGATCATATTCATGATAAAAGTGACCATGTTTCATTCAGAAATTGATTTTTGTCAGGGTCCGAACGCCTCTGAAACAGCATTGATACCATAATATAGCATATAACATAACTCGTTATGTGAGCTGTATACATTCCTTTATGGTTGTCACCTCTTTAAGGCAGGGTCATGACCTCAACTGTGTGAAAATATGGGGTACCTTTCATAAATTATTTGTTTGAATTACTGATTTACCATACATTTACCTTAAAAAAAAGAGACTATATTTCATATATATAGTAAATATACACATAATTTGGCAACCATTCCAATTAGTTATGAAAACATTTTGTCGCAGCTCATATGCTGAGATACGTGGTCATTTTTCACACATTAGGGCTTTACCTCTACCAGTTAAAATGTACATTTGAACACCGTAATTCTGCCTGTGCACACCACTGCAGTACATATGCTGGGCTAAAGTCGAACAGGGAGGTAGATCTGAAAAATCTAATGGTTGCCTAAAATGCAGAGTTTGGTAAATCATTTGAATATTCATCTTTGTTTTCAACATTGAGAAGAGGGATTTAGACAACTTTATTTTTAAAACTTGCTGATGTTTCTGATGTCTCATTCTGGTGTCTATATGTTTCAACAATTAAGCTGGTGAAAAAACTATTACCATATCTTTATCTTTACCTTATAGAACTAAAAGCTAACATTGAATATATATATATATATATATATATATATAAAGCCTATAGCTTGCGTAAAAACTGAATTGTCCTTCATACATTAAGTGAATAAATGAAATATGGAAAAAAAAATTGAATAAAATCAAGATTTCTAACAGACAAACTAATGTGGCTGTGCTGTAACTGTCAACGTGACCCTCCATCACAGCCAGTGCCTGACACAGACTGACCAATGACATATTAAAAGGCACTTTAACCCCAATCTCACATGCATTGCTCTGCTGTCCAGTTGAAACATTTAATCTTGCTGTGCACACACACACACACACAGAAGCCGAAACAAAACAGTGAAGACCAGCTCTTGTACATGTGCTTTAGTTCTAACTCGAAGCAGGTTCATGCCAGGCTTAGAAACGCCGTCTTGACTAAGTTATGACCACGAGTGAATTATGTCTCTGCTGTCTGGTAAAGATGTGCTTAAAAAGTAGTCAGTGGAAAACACGTCATAAAATTTTATGGCATCAAGGCAAGGGTGCAAGGAAAGCATCATAAATCTTCCATCTCCTTCTCAGGATCTATTCGCTCGCCACATGATTCTCCCGTCAGGTGGAGGAGGTCTCCATGAAGTCGCCTGACCTCACGGCAGGTGTGTGGGTACACCATAAACAAATGTGTGTTTATCTACCATGAACTCTGAGCTACACTATTAACTTTTAAGGAGCACCATGAACATTTATGAAGGACGTCATTAAGGAAACTTCAGGGGTTGAAATCCAGAGAAAGAAGTCCCGTTTATTAAAAAGTATTTCAAGGCGGTAGTTAAGCAGCAGACGGATTTAAGTGCACGTGTGCATGTGAGTGAGAGAGCGTGTTTCAACTTTATTTCAGGTAAACCCAGGGAGATTACCTTATTGTCTTTCTCATTTACAAGAAAGGCCTAACAAAATTGCAGTCAAAATCACATAAGCACTGAGCTGAAAACTGCAGAGTCCTCGGCAAGCAACAACAAGCCGGCAGGTGACAAAGCTGAATAGATCTTGGATAAACAAAATATACACAAATCTTTTTTTTTTTAGTGTTTTAAATTCGGTTTGCTTAAAATAAATCATGCTTATTGTAGTGTGCACTGAATCCTCAAACTATCTAGGATACTCATACAGTTGAGTTTCACAATCCGGGTGTAAATGGGCATCTAATGGAGATGGTTAATATATTGAGAACGTTCATTTGTTTGTGTTCACTGCCTCTACATACACATGTTGACACTGTTCTGGGGGGGTGCATGTGGTTACACGGAGAGGTAAGAGATGATTAATCTTCTGAGCCCATTATTGTGTATAATTTGGATAATCTGCGGGGTTACAGTTAAATGTGAGCCTTCTTCAGTGCTCTTGTTGTCACGGAGGTGGCCTGTGAGTCAACAGGCAATTTAGCCAATTACAGTTCCAGTTAATCTGAAGCTGCTTGGATAAAACAAAGCAATTGAAAGATTTTTGATTTTCTTTTTAAACAGACACCTTAATTGTTGCACTCTGCAGTCTGAATGTTGCAGGTCATTTACTGGTTACAGTACAAAGCAGAGTAAAGTATTCTGCCTTTTGTAAATTGCACTAAGTGGCACTTAAATGAATCTAAAGCTGACTGAAATTTCAACCTTCTAAGAAGACATCATCTGATAAAACATGGGTGCACTTTTATTGTAGTGTGACCTACAATACCCAGCTTAACAAAGACAGCCATTAGCTTTTTGGTGACACAATGCACCCTCTGCCAGCCATATTGTGAGTCTTCCGCTCTTGGGCAAGATTTTGCATTTAATTATTGTAGTACATATACTGTACATCTTGGGTAACTCAACAGAATTCATTAGAGGATCATTCCTGTGCTGCTTCTGGTTGATAACGCTTTCAGAAGCTTATCAATGCTATCACGGTTATTTACTTTGAAAACATCGTCCTCAAAGCAAAGCCTAGCAACAATAGCTGCCTGATAAAACAGGCCGCTGGTTATCTAGCTAGCAAACACCAAAAAAAAAAAACAATGTTTGTTGCAATTGAGCTAACTGTTCTAATCACTGTGGCAATTCATCAATAATGACCAAATCTCATGGTCACCATTACTGCATACATTTACTTCAATACTCCATATTGATTCCATGGAGATTTGTGGTATTGCACTCCTGCTTGCCATTTTGTACCCTCGAAGGCTTCGCCGTTGACTAAACATGGTGGTGCCCTGACAAATTCAACACTCACTCACTCGCTGCTATTTCAGTGTGTAAGAATATACAACTGACACAGCTCCAGCCAGACAGCCAGACACTCAGCTGTTGATTGAGGGATCACTAGCGAAATGAGATGATGCCAATTCCAAAAGGTGCAGAGATAGAGATAAATAGCTGTGGGCCTGCTCGGCATTACAGAGGTATGTCGCCCAGCGAGGAGCCGTCTGATGCAAGCGGCCAAAAGACGAACCTTCTCCCCTGTCGCGGTAGTAGGGGAAAGACGAGAAAGGATAGCCGCCGCTCCTTGACGACAGGTAAAAGACGCAGCTGGCACAAACTAAAACATAGTAATGGCTGCTGACGTGTCCTTTATACTGTAAGCAGTGTGAATCAATCACTATGCTTGTAGGGTGCTCTGACAGCAGCCAAAGCCATGCCAAAAGAGGCCTAACTGCTTTGGAAAGCTGCCAGTTCATTAATTTTCTTCATGCTGGGTTTCCTTCATAAATAAGGAGCTTTTGATTTTTGTTGCGTGAAACATAACACTTTTGCTTTCTGTGTTAGACCTATCTCACCACTGTTGGTTAATAATATACAAATCATTACAAATAATTAACTTTAAAAACAAGGATAAACTTTTGTCTCTCAGTTACATGTCAACAAAGATGACACGCAAAATACAGGAAGTAGCAAGGACCTGATTATTTCCTTCCATTCCATTCGCTTCCTGTAAATGTTAATTTTTCAAATTGGAAATGTAATGCTCTGCACAGCGGATAATGAGCTCTGGCACTTGACCAACCATTGTTGCTCGGGACATTTTAGTATTTGTTCTGCAACTGCTCTGCTCTCTCAACAGGGCACTTAATCAACTGTAGATCCCTCTGAGGGACAATAGCATTGTTGAGCTAGCCCTCTTAGCCCACAGGGACCAAAGTCAACATTTGTTTTGGACTGGAGTGACCCTTAGAGCACACTTGGAGATAATATAACACGGATACTGCAGGTGTGTAGCCTTCAAATTATGTACTTTTTTTTTTTAAATTGGGTGTCAATTTTCATCAGTGAAAAATCAATTCAATTTTTTTCTATTGTGCATTGCTCACACTCAAAAATCAATTCACTGATATGTGTGTGCATGATAGAATTTTACTTCATTTTGTTATTTTTTTTAGTGTGAACATATTCTCTCCCTATATAAAAAGTAGTTGCATGTCAATATTGTCACATGGCAATTTCCACAGAGAGATCAGAGGTGAAGGTCGGCAACAGCCCCTGTGGAGAAATTCAAACTTTGAAGATTTAAGAGACAGTTTCAAAAGGACTCTCTACAACTAAATCCTAAAGATACAATGTACCTTGAATCCACTGGAATAAAAGCTTCTATTTGTGGGAGGCCCATCAGATTAAAATGTTGTTTTCTCAGATCTAAAGTTTATCTTTAACACGTTACAGTGAAATGTGGCATACCATACTCACAGTCGAATGCAGAGGTTTGATGAAGATTTTCCAGTGCGGCTGGATGAATTTGCAGATGGATTCCAAGAAAGTCTGCTGTCTACAAACTCAAAGAATGACTGAAATGAAACATCCCACCTGTGTGTGTGTGTGTGTGTGTGTGTTTTATGTAAGTGTATGTGCGCATGCGCACAATTGTGCATATCTGTCTGTGGAGGCATACACATGTCCATACATAATATGTAAAGTTTAAATAATTTCAATGACCTGCCTAAAATAAGCGGCTACAGTTTATAGCACAGGAACACTTTGATTTAAAATATTTTAAATTGACAGTATATACCAACATATTTTGTATGGCTGGGATAAACTAATATTCAAATAGTCCATTTATTTGTTATCTTCAGCTAAGATGTGAACAGGTTGGCTGAGTGAATGTGAAATAGACTCGTCTGTCTCTATAACTCTATCCTAACAGCAGGCTAAGTGTCAATCCAGAGTAAACATCTTGGGCAGGTGTACCAAGAGCCAAAAATCCATCGTCAGCTCAGCCGAGGCTGCGTGGCTCTGTGCTGCTGCTCAACTGTAGAGTGTGGAGGAGAAACGGAGGCACATTCACTCTAATCACACAGTGCAATAAATGCCCAGAGAATTAAATGACCATAATGTTGTGTCCTACAAAAATACATTTTGTTTGAATTTATGTTTAGTTAGTTTGTTCTGGCTTAATACTGTACAATATATTTTGTGTGTGTTTGGTTAATACACTAATTTTTGTATAATATGTAATACATGTTGCTTAACCTCCATACACAAAACACTGTGTGTTGTATAAGGAAATTAAATATACATATTTCTTAGTCAACACATTTCCATGTAAAAGTGTCCTTCAATATTTATGTATATATAAACAAAATCCGAATATATATATAGACACACAGTATCATTAATTAATTTTGTAAAAAAGAAAATAAAAGTATGAAAATGGGATGACGTGCTTGCCATTTGTATAAAAAGACAGAAACGAAAACCAGTCCAGCACTTCAACATCTTACTGACATAACATTTTTAAGTAGATGTTGTTCTTGATACATCCTGTTACATAAATTTAATATATAGCTTTGTACCGACTTTAATTCAACAACACATCAGTGATGGGAGGCGTATTTGATATAAATGTCATTCATTTCTGTGGTGCACAAGCACTCCCAAAATAGCACCAGGGGATGATCCAGTACAGTAATTTAAGTTTAAATGCTTTGCTAATTCTAAGCATGTCATAGCAATAAATGGTGACGTTTGTCTTTGAGACGTGTTTGTTGGGTCTAAATGAATAAATCCCATTGCCAGTGCCAGACATACAACTATGGAAATATTTGGCTCCTGCTTTGTGAAACAAAATGGCTTCTTCTTTTCCTCACAGTAAATACAGAAAAGAAACCTCAAAACAAAACAGTCGAGAGGATAACCATTGATCCCCATCTAAGCCACGCTCAATCACACTTAAACGGGGCAGCTCTTCCTACCAGAGGAACCAGCACAAACCTTTAAGTCGACAGCTAATGCCCGGTTTAGTTCTCTCTGTCTCCCTCTCTTTCTTTCCCTCCTCAAAACTGCCATACTACAACTTAAGAGTAGACGAGCTCACGCTGGGCGGCTGGGAGGTGCTATCAAGGCCCGACTCCACACACTCAGCCTTTGCTTTCCACTTTGTTGTCGCCATTCTTCGTCCTTCGTCGCCCCCTCCAATTTCTCTTTTGCGGGTCACCGAACCCCAGGACAAAGTGTGTCTGCCCCACCTACTGATCCTTGGACGCCAACACCGAGGCCGCCACACCACACACAGTGCTGGAAGATGACATTTCCTCACCCCAGAGACACCCCCCCCCCTCATCTCCCCTAATCCAATCAGCAAGGCCTGAGTTTTTCTAATATACTGGTGGTCTCATACTCTGACTTTATCCCTGCAGCTGTGCCGGACCGCTCATTGGCAAGATTAGGGCCTCCTCAGCTCCTCTGATCATGTATTTCAATATGAATGGGACCAATAAGGGGGTGGATTATGGCTTAGTTACTTTGGAAATCCAAGGCCCCCCTTTGATGCCCCCGGGTTTGAACAGCAATGGCAGATCCCCGCCTGGTCGGCATGGCGTGGCGGCAACACCACCTGGCAGTCAAATGTTTGCTCATATGCACTCATTAAACAACACCACACTGGCAGTGTGGGTACTGACTGCGGGCCCGATGGCGAGCCTTGGCCGCGACCAGATGGCACCATCACCAGTATGCCAGGTGGGGTTCGTCGTTGCCACTCGCGAGATGCCTCATGGACGAAGGACGCTAGGAGGTTTGGGAGGAAGAGGAGCGTGGACGGCACATGGTGCCAACTAGGAAGAGAATAAACACACGCACACACATTCCAGCTACCTTCGCTGTTACACACACTCATCTCCATTCATTTCTCTAATATCGATCACTCTCTCCCTTTCACACATATTCATAAACGTATACACTTCATAAATGCCCTTAATGCAGAATTATCAACCCTACATTAATCAGAAGAGATCCCCTGTGTCCACTCAACATCACCTGAACGTATAGGTGCAACTGAATTTCCCTCCAAACACTAGAAACATACATTCACACAATGAGGTGTCCTGAGAGCGTCGGCTCCACTGCGGCACGGCGCCTGCAGGGGGTTTTCATTAGTTATTGAGGCCTGCGTCGTCGTCTTCGTCGGCCCTCGTGTCTCGGGGGCCCTTTGTGTGTGAAGTGCTAGAGGTGATTAATATTTGTTTTCCCTCCTCTGTGGGAGAGGAAGACCCAGCTGATCCACTGTGACCCCTCCGTAATCCCCAGCGGGTCAAGCCAGTCTCTCCGTTTCCTTCCCTCTTCTGTTTGGTTTTTACCGCGGAGGGCACCAACCCCATACTAACACTCATGTCGGACTTGGGGATCACATAAGACCTGGGCTATTTAATACCCACGTTGTGTTTAGAGCTGAGCCACGATGACAAGTTTCTTTACGAGGGGCGGTGAGTTTTTATCCTCCGTCAAGTTGTCAAGACAGGTGATGTTGAGTTTGACGTTTACATTTTCTCCGAAACTGCAAACAAACCCGACTGGGACAGTCTGTCACAAACACAAACAGCTCAGTGCAGCAGGGTGTTTATCTAGAAGTTTTCTAAAATAAGTGTCTCAGTGTCAGGTTTAAAACCAGACTTGCATGTCCAATTTTGGAGAACAGTTACTAAGTGGCCTCTGAATCTGTAACACACTGTTCCCCAGGTAATTTAGACAGTTTGGACAGGTGAAGGAAGTATCTTTCTTACAGAAAAGGAAGGATATCCTGAATCAACTGGGCTGAGACGGTCAGGTTGAGGGGTTTGGGGGCTTTGTTGAGGTCAGTGGAGAGGGTGTCTTGAAGGACTGAGTGGCTTGCAGGGTCTATTGAGCACTTGATCCTGTTGACAGATATACTGCTCCCTTTGTGACCACATGGCTGTGATGGAAATGGCAGGTGCAGTATGGCTAGCTGATGGGAAAAAAAAAATCCTTTCTAGCGTTGTGTTTCAGTGGTTGTAAAAACACAGCTGTTTTCAGCTTTCTGAACCGGCTGCGCACTCGGTTTCCAATTCTCTCCAGCTCCTTGTTGCCTTGTTGGCGTAGTCACTAAACTCGCAAACACAGTCTTATGGTCTTAGCTCTTTATAAGAGCTTCAGTTGGAAAAAATGTACAGATCAGTATTAACGATCAACACTGTTGGATGAAAGCTCTTAGCAACTGGCTCAAAATCTGCCTCAGAGTAACTGATAGTAATGGGAAACTGCTCGGCTATTTAACACACAAGCATATTAACACAGGATGAGATTCAGTCATAGCTGAGGTAGTATGACTATTTTAATTTGGCCTTATATATTAATGTATATACGTCTGATCGTACAAATGACATTTTACACTGAGTATCACACAGTGACGTGAACCCTAAACCGTTTACAATGAACTAACAATATAGACGTGTATAAGTGGTTACCCACAGGAAATAAGTGCAGCAGCAAAAGAAAAATCTAAAAAGTTTGGATCATCAGCGTAACAGAGCAGCAAAGTGCGAGCCTTAGGTAAAAATAAAGTAATGTACGCTGCTAGAATTATCAAACAAATAAAAATCAGTAGAAAAACATGCTCCTTAGTTCAAACGGTTTTTACTTCTCATTTCTTTTTTGAATTACTTATTTAATTACACATTTAAGTACTGAATACCTGAACTTGCAGGTGTATATATGCATGTAACTCAAACATAAAGTTGTGTTTTTTTGTGGAAATGTGTGTGTTTTATGGCCAGTACGTCATTTTCATACTTTCCTATTATTATTATCATCATTCAAATTCTTATTACATTATTATTTTTGTAGTATTAGCAGCAGCAGAGTAGTAGTTTATATGGTGTACCTGCGCACAATATAAACATTCTCTCTCCATTTTTGACAAACTTTCTTTTGTGGATTCATTCGACAGCACTGTGCCTGACATGGTCCAGTCAGCTCTGTGTGGGAGTGTGTTCAGTGGGAGAAGCAAAGCTTTTAGCTCTCTATGGAGCCGTCTAATGAGTGGCGCCGAGTGTCACAACTCCTCCACAACTTACTTTTCTCTGCTGCCAGTCCTCACTCCCCCACTTTTTCTTACCCCCCATTTTCTTCTTGTCAACACCTTCAGACGCTGCCATCGAACCGCACATCTCCATCAAACTGTTCACGGTGTAAATTGTCAGAATTTTGATGTTGGGTAATAATATAAGCACCACGGTGGTGGAGGATGTGGTCATACGATTATACAGCAGTCTGACAAAGATGAGGTCAAAATATACTTTTAAAACGTGGGCAAAGATATGTTGTTTAAAAAATGTTTGATAAAAATTCTGTCCTTCTACTGCGGTTGTTTGAGTTTCTTTTTTCTCCAACTTTTAAGTCTTTAAATGACATAAAGGGCAATTAGGAAATAATTACACACATGGGATCTTAAGTTTTTAACTGATTCTTAGCCATCTAGCTACCAACTCAAATACATCTAAAAAAGAAGTTGGAACATGCAGGAAAAAACATTATTTTGGGGCAGAACTCAGTTTGGCCTGCCAAAACTTGTGATGGGAAATACAAGTATCCAAAATTTCGATATTTGGTGATAGACAAAATCCTATTAAGCGTGTCAGAGAACAGCATGCTTCAAAATATTTTAACTGTATTGAACAGGCTCTTGTCTTGGAAGATTTATGACAAATGCCACAGTAGAATAAGCTTAAAATCCTCGATGACCGACAGAACAGCACCGCCACACCAGGGTGGACTTGAGTAATAGAGCTATTGATGTCTGCCAAAGAAAAATAAATTCTGTGTGGATTCAGCATTGTGACACACAGATCGACGTCTGATGGACAAAGCTGAATTTGGAGCTCTGATCTACGTCCACCAGAGTGCGTGCTGTCACTTTTCACTTTCCCCAACATGAAGCAATCGTACCTGCTCACCGCTCGGGGGGTTTAACTGATGAATGACACTGCAGTGTGCTGTGCCTCACTACAGGGCCATTTGTGGGGAGATAAGAGAGACTTCCTGGATTAAGGAGGTAGTTGAGGTACATCTCCAGAGAGCCTGTTTGTTTGGGTAAGACAGCTCCTTCATTACTGCAAAACTGTGGGAGGCTGGGAAGCCAACCTGTCTCCGAGATAGCACAGGACTGCTGCCAAAATGTACTTAACCAAACTGGAAATGCAACCCACTTACCCCTGATTCATCTAATATTGTATCATGGATTGTGCATTGGGCATAATGCATGGTTTGAGGCATTAATATTAAGCAGATGCTGAAATACTGACTTTAATATATCACATATCCCACCTCACAGGGTGTGAAACTGCACACTCTTGATGTTTTGTTTTTTTTAGGAGTAGTTTTGCTTTGTGGGTGGCCCAGCATGACCTGGCAAGTGAATGAGCCTCTGCATTAAAATGAATGAGTTCCCGATGCCAGTGTCACTTTGAAAAAGACAAGCTGACCATCGTGTTCTTATCCAAGCACACGGGATTACACTCAGAGCAGCCATGTAGGCTTACACACTCATCTTGGACAGAAAAAAAAAGAAGGAGAAAATATAAATGAAAACATGGAGGCCAAACGTTAAGATTTGCTGTGTTCGAGCAGCACATTCTTAGCCAATTTGGGTATTTTAGCCAATATGAGTCATTTTTTCCAGTCACTTATTTTTACCCTTTTCTTGGTCAAATGTTTTTTTTTTGTGGGTTATTTCAGCATCATCCTGCTCAACAATAGTTCAGCTACACACATTCAAGTGAGGAACTACTCAGTCACTTAAAACGGCTCCAATTAATGATTATTTTCATTATAGATCATTTTGATAAATGAATCATTTAGTTTATTCAATGCCACGGGATTTCGATTACTACTGGCATGTTTTGTTACACGTCATATCCCCCTCTCTATTTTGTTTCCAATAAAGTATAAATGCCAAGAAACAACTAAATCAAAAATATTTGGCATTTCTGCTGTATAAGTCACTCATGCAGAACTATGATCATAATTTTTGAAAATACATTTTATGTTGATCAACTCATTAATTGATCAGCTAAACAAAAGTTTTCCCTGGTCTTGAAATCTAAAACCTTTCCTCAGAAACTGATGTCACAAAGATATTAAAAGTAACACCTTTATAGATACAACTAAGATAGTTCTCTATTTGTTATGCATGCTCAACTCTGTTAATAATAATAATATAATAATAAATTCAACCAGTTTGCAAAAGCAAATAAGTTCTGAACGAAATATAGCTTTCTCAAAATCATTAGAGGTTGTTAATTAAGTACCAAAATGCAAAATGTCAAAACTTAATGTTTACGTTGTGAGCTCTTGTAACATAATATACTCGCATTACAACCAAAGCATATTAACATTTCTTTATGAATGTGTTCACACACTCACAGCGTTTAGTTGAGGTTAGTAAAGGATTGTCATCTTGGTAAATATTAAAAAACTGATCAGTTATGACTAAATGAACAATTGTATATCTGCATCGTATCTGGGTGTAATAGAAATAGTTGCATACACATGCATAGTTCAGTGCTGGTGTGCTGCAGTCCTGCATTCTGCCTCTTGTTGCCCCAGTGGCGGTGAAGGGGGAATTAGATGTAGTGTTGTCTGAGTCCCTGTTAATCCTCAGATGATTAGTGGAATTCTCATCAGGGCCCCTTCAGAGCGATCGAGAAAGAGTGCGGAAGAGAAAGAGCGAGAGAGAGAGAGAGAAAAGCAGAATGGGAGAAAAAACGAGAAAACAGAGTTGGGTGAGAACCCTTTTTCCCCACCACCAGCCTTTCGACCTCCTAGTTTCCTCTCGCCAATCTCCTCCGGCCAATAAGATCTCAGGCCCTCAGGTCACCTGGCTCACCAAACTAATCCTGAATCTGCCTTGTAGATTAGCACTTTCCCACTCGCAGCCACTCTAGCCCAAGTCCCGGCAAATCCAGAGGTAAATGTCGGAGCTTCCGGTAAGTGGGTGAGCATGCCGTTGTGCAGTGGATTAAGGAGAATAGGATAATATTTACAAGACCATCGCCAGTAGTGATAAGGCTGAGGATAAACAGTAATGGTCCGTCTAGAGCCTTTTTTTTTTCTCTCCCTCATCAAGGAAAATGGTTAAATCTCCGAATCCCAGAGTTTAGTGTCTGACATTGATGTGCTAAATGAGTCAGCTGTGAATTAGATCATGTCACTCACCTAGCCTTATTCCTGCTTAAATGGATAAACAATCATTTAGAGATAGAATTCTTCTAATATGAATCATACTGACAGAATGAGGTGAGAATGGATTTCTTTGTGAATTTTGTGGTATTTCAAACAGCACAATAAAGAATGGTCCCATGCAATATTTGGAACACACTTTGAGTTTGGTTGCAAAGCAATTTGGGGACCAGCTTTATGCTCAAGAGTGCTTACAATTAGACTCAGAAAAACACAGAACTCACAGAAAAAGGCCAGTCTGCACTTCTCACGTCATGGAATAACTAGACCTATGGCTTCAGATATTCAACATGTATTGTATGTTTTTGTAAGTTATATAAATATACTATAAATAAGATAGCATCAGGGTTTAAACTGCAACTCCTTGATTTTGGGGTGGGTTCAGCAACAGTGCGACATCTGCCATAAATCTTGCCACAACACTACCTATCACTGACCTATCACTTTTATTTTTGTAACATTATCATGGGTGCGGGCATGTAGGCATGGTTGAAATTCAAAGAGATAAGGGCTTTGGGTAAATATATTTATAATGACTATAAAATGAACAGTTATTGCAAACACAGTATTTTATAAAAGCCATGTTGTCACTGATGACATTTTAAAATAAGAATTTTATCATTTAAATATTTTTAGCACCGTTCCACGTTTGCTTACACTGTTCGCAAACTGGTGCTGTGCTTCTTCTCTGAGCACATTTCATGCAGCAAATATTACACATATATATATAATATTTCTATTTAAAATTGGACAAGAATGATGAGGTGGCATCATGTTTAAGTTGTAACGGAGAGCGTGTTATTCTGATCAAGTCAGAATGAAAAATGTCAACATCTTTTAAATTAAATCGCTATTTATTTGAATTAGTTATTTTCAAAATGTTACATGAGAATGTTAAGAAGGGTCGTACCATTTCACAAAGCCATGATTGGTGCAAGTGAATATCGGCTATAGTAAAAACCCATCCGTAGGAGATATGCCTCTCATATCATCAATATCATCAAAGCACACAATGGACTAGTTTTCTCTCTACTGTAGATGGCACTGTTAACCTTAACTTGCACTTGGTTGAGGAAGTAGAGCGGGTAGAGACAGTGGACGTCTGCTCCTTATTACTGCTTTGAGCCCCGGGGAGAAATTAATAAAAGTGGGGATGAATAATAATAATAATAACAAAGATTATCTTTGTCATCACAGTTATGCTAACAACAGTAACAGAGTTTTGAGGGGAGCCAGCGGCCGAAATAAATGCCCTCCAGCTTCTATCTTACAGAAAAGTGTAGGTGCACGGCTGTTTCTTTGTTTTCTCCTGTGTTTTTCAGAGGAGTGGAGTGCTGCTGGTGGTGGGTGGGGGGAGTTCTGGACAGGGGGAGGTATCGGGGTTAGGTCCAGAGTGAAAGGCAAGTGTGTTATTGTAACAGAGCTTATGAGGGAGTCAAGAGGAGGGCAGTGTGTCGATCGCACGCTAGGCTGCATGATTCACAGAAGAGGCCTGAACACGAACCCTCTGGTCACCCCTCCCCCTCCCCTGCTTCTGAAATCCCCACCGTCAGCTTGCATTATGGGACTAATACCAAAGTGATGGCGAATCACCTCACGTCACCTCTCGTGTGGGCGACGCCATCCATCTGGGGTTAATTGGCACCCTAACCTGTGGACAAAGTCAAAACAGACAAAAATGATCTCAGTTTATACTGTTGCCGTCTACTCTGACTGTAGAAAAAACATCACTGTGATTACTGAACTTCACCTGTGAAACACACAAATACAAGAAGATGGAGAACATCAGATTACATGGTCTTATGTAGGCTGAGACAAATATTTGACCGTCTAGCCTCATGAAACCCTTTCATGACCCCTCTTCAAAAATGCACGATGGTCAATTTTAAATCAAGGTTGTAATTCCTGAAAAGCTTACCTTAGGGAAATGTGAGATTTCACATGGGAGTGATGATATATCTCTCACTCCCGAAAGCTGGTTGTGACTGCAAATGTCAAAGAATGCATGCAATATTATCTAATTTAATTATCAGTATATTGGAAATGTTCTGCAGCAGCTACCTCGCCCTGTTACATTATCTGAAGTGAAGAAACAATCGAGCCAAACGGACCCAGCCCTGTCTCGTGACCGGCACTCGAACCTCTTTTCATGTTGCCTGTAAAAGAGGAGATGACTGACCTCATGCGCTTCTGGGATATTTCTTTACAACTTCACGAGGCCGCGCCCTAAGAGTCAGCTCGTGAATGATTCGAGCATGTCGAGTGCGTCACCGCATCACTTCCTGTGCACACCACAATAGCTGATGACCAAAGCCTGATGAAAGACAGATGTGTTGAGCGGGAAAGAGAGAGGCAGAGACTGAGAAATTAAAGACGGCTAAAAATGATGGTCAAAAATCACAAAAGATTTTTAAAGCTTTCTCTAATATGCAAAATCAGAATAATCTATTGACTGTTAAGGGTCGGGAGATTGAAATGATATTGGTTTCTGCTGCTCATCAATAGTTAATTCAATCAAATTGTAATGCAAGCTAGCAAATTTGCCCAAGATATGAATTCCTGATAATTGTGAAAGATAAATGTTCTTTGTCCTCTTCACTTCTCCACAATCCAATTAGGATTCGATGCCTAGAAAATCAGATGACTGTATGCTCTGGAGCAAGATAAAGTTAGCTTAGCTGCTCATTAGCCATTTCCCTGAGCCCTCATGTAATATTGTCTTACCAGAGTTAGCTTTGGTCTGAATTACTAATCAAGTGCACACATCCGGTGTTTGATGAAATTTTTACCTATTCCCAAAGCATTTCCTCTTCCCGTAAAAATTCATTAGTTTCAGCTAGAAAAGGAAAACGTGGGAGTCGTGCACATATTGAGTTCAGTTACTTTGTCTCATTTTTGTTTCCTCTCCTGCTCATTCCTTCCATCTGATAACATCCTCTGTTCTTTTTCTTGTTCTCTTTGTGGTCCCCTCATTCCTGCGCATGTCTTTGATTCTTCCCAGGGAAACATCAGCAAAACACAGGGTGCAGGGTCTAAAAATCACTGCGTTGTCTCTTCTGTGGATACCCCTCTGTGTTTTTGACTGAAAATGGACCCCCGTGTGGGATTAAGGTGGGAACAACATTATAGCCACACATCCCCTGTGAAAAATACCCACTTTGACAAGTTCTGAGTCAAACTGAAATTTGAATTCTCCCATCTAAAATGAACAATAATAGTGCAGCTAGTGCACATTGTTTTCTTTTGTCAAAAGAGGACAAAACTGTTTTGTACACATTTGTGGAAACAGCATATTCAAGGTTTTGGAAGGACATTTCCCATGGCAACGGCTGACTAACATTTGAGGGCCGCAGTCTTGGCCCTGTACATCCTACCAACAGGGATACAAATGTCCCCCCTTTCCCTTCAACAAGCCTTCATAGCGATGGTTATGTACCATTTAAGACATCTGTTACTTTACAGCATTCGACATATGAGAGGACCCATCATGCTGTTAACTTTATATTCCACTCAGGCAGTGTAGGCTAGCTTGCTAACGTTAGCACAGATTCCCGCTTGGCGTAACTTTAAGGTCAAGTTACTTTAAAATCACTTAAAGTAATTTCTGAGGCTGCTGGGCCTTTTCTCTCTCACTACAGCTTTTGTCCCACATTGTAAAATGGAGGGGGTCTTGCTAGCATCAGCTGTCTCTCCTTCATGGGTCCAGTTGTGGTGAATGATGGCAAATGATGAGCCTCACACCAACAGGTAGCCCAGTTACATCAGCACCCTGTACAATACTCTGTGATTTGTAACTACGGAGTAACTACTGAGTCATGGGGACATTTAAGGAGTCTCAAATGACAGATGGGACTATTAAAGCAAGGCCTCTCGACTGCCTGCGTGGATGTTGGAACTGAACTATTTGTAATGCCCGCCCACAAATATTGAACCATTACCAAATGACCAGTACCGACATGCCACTCAGAACCACAGAGTCATGCTACACTAATGTCACAGCAGAAAACCACAATTATTCTTTTCATCATTATTAACATTTTGACCAAATAAGTGCACAAGTCAAAACAAACATAAGGGATGTATATACTGATTTCTTAGCAGAATTTCATTTAAAATAAATTATTTGGCATGATTTGTAAAATCAACAAATCTGCCATTTTGGTTATTTTGCCATTATTTGTTTTCTCAAATGTAAATCAATTTGGATTCATTTGAGAATTCTTTATGAAGCATGTGGGATGCCACTACAAGCAAAAAGTAAAATTAATTTCCCTTATGTCAACACCAGCAGTAAAGCAAGATCTCAGTCTGCCTCGTGAAAATTCCTGTAATGAGTAAAAAGATGACTACTACACAGCTGGACATTTCTTGCAGTGTAGAAACCAGAGAACAGCCTGGTTTGTACATAGCAATCACATCTCTGCTCTCTGAAACACACTCAGTAGGGTCACTGCCCAGGGGATCGAGGTTTGCCCATTAAGACATCATCGGACAATGCAGTTTATTTAAAGAGACATGTGACTCTCCACTGCTACTGTTTACCCTCCCGCCACTGGAGAGCAAAGATAATACCCGTTTGGAAATCAAAGGAAAAATGGAAACTGTAATTTCCAGTGAGTGAAGTCACTACATCTCAAAAGCTGCATGTATGGATGTAGCTGATTTATTTATATGCAGTGTGGACAGAGAGGATGAGCGGGGAATATGTTCAACTTGCTCCTGGGGTTTATGTCTCCTTCCAAAATGCTTTATGTCTATCCTGGAAACTATTTGGTTTCAGGAGTTTATCTTTCCGGATTTTAAAAACATGGATGGGTTGATCCTCAGGATTGTTGCTATTTTTGGAGCAAAGACTCGTGAATTCATATTTTGTCGTCCTTTTCCAATATTTTACAGTAGTAAATATGAAACCATTTACTCGTTCATATGTTGTCATTTCTTGGATCATACTGAGCCACTCCATAGAAACCAGTAACAGTGAGAAGTGAGACCCATCTGTGTCTCTCACCTTCA
The DNA here is from genome assembly GCA_036023855.1 of Gadopsis marmoratus. Classification (NCBI taxonomy): domain Eukaryota; kingdom Metazoa; phylum Chordata; class Actinopteri; order Centrarchiformes; family Percichthyidae; genus Gadopsis; species Gadopsis marmoratus. Next base: position 38,407 of record JAVQJF010103591.1, read on the forward strand.
CCCAGATAAATCAGTCAACATGAACACCACCATGGCGCCCCACTGGGCAAGTGCTCCCTCCTCTCCAAGCCCCTGGATGGTCCGTCACCCTGCTGCATGCCAACCCTATCTGGAATATTTAGCTCAGATAGCAGATTTGCTCCCTCTAATTGTCCTGTCAGTAAATCAGTAGCCTCGGTTCCTCCCTCTCTTCAGTGCTCCATGTAAGCCATTCTTATAACATGCTCCCTGTGTGCATATTGTGTCTTTGTTCTCGAGGAGCGCCCGCTGTTTTCATTGGTGACTTGTGTGCGGTGAATGAATAGCAAGTCTTCCGCAGGCCAAAAGCCGGGGGGTGTGTGGGGGGGTAACAGTGAGAGCACAGGCGGTAAGAGAACTGGAAAAACAAAACAAAAAAGCGCAGCGAGTGGACCAATTAAACGCTTCTTTCTTAGAATTAGCCAACACTCCACTTTCCACTTGTGGGTCCTGATTTCTCATTTACTTGATATGAATAAATACATTTGTATACATCTGTCTATATGTTGCTTCCATCTCAATTCATCAACAAAACAGCATTTACAATGTAGCTCTCTAACACACTTGACACTTGAGTTTCAGTGCACTTTATTTTTATTCATAGAAGTCAGCTACATTTTCGTATGGAATTTGCTGCATTACAAAGCCATATACAACTACGCACACTTACACACTTAAAAATCTGGCCTTATATCTTTTTTTGTATTTTTGTTGTCTGTAAAGCACTTTTTTAACTTTTTTTTATCTCCAGGCTTACCTTATCTTGACCCAACCCCCTAGACACACTCCCCTCCCCCACTCAACATCAATCAGGTGTGTGAGAGGTCTCATGGTAATTTGTTAACCTTTATCCAGTGACCTCTGCTGACCTCAGGAGAACCCTCAGACTGACAGTGTGACTGGGAACACTGGACTGGATTTGTTTTGCGGAAAGCAGTCAGAAAATAAATATATTTTAGTCTAATGTATTTGCTCACCAACTTATGTTTTTAATTAACATAGTAAAACCACAATATTCTGTCCATTTATTTGCTAATGTATTACAAGATACACTAATGTGATCACAATTACACACATAACTAAATTAATCTGAATGTTTATCATAAGCAAATACCACCTCGTACGTTCCCTCAATCAGTGCACAATTTGACATTCAGAATCAGTATTTGTGATAAAATAAGAAAAACAAAATGTGCTCTTATTATCTTTTTTCAATTAGAAGGCGAAGGCAAAGAAAATGCAGTTCATTTCTCTGAGAGATTATTATTCAAGGCACAACTCTGGCTCACTGCTAACTCTGAGAGCAAATGCTCTATGCCAATGCATATTCATATGTTTAACATACAGACATGCATTCCTAATGATGTAGGAGAGGACAGAATGCAATAAAGCTCATTAATACATTTTACCATGCCAGTCAGTCCTCGGCAGAACGCTGCTGCACGGCGTCAAATCGAGCTAATTCAATTCTCCAATAGAGAACGACTCAAATGTGAGATGAAAGCAGAGAGAAATGAAATGAAGCCGTTGCAGTGCGTTTACTCTTTCAGTGGGAAGTTTGTAATTCCTTTATTATTATTATTTCCTCTGGATGTAGGCCAGATTTCAAATTTATCAAGCTATTTATAAAGTTTTTTTCTTAACTCTTCTCCTGAGACATTTACAATCAAACATTTTGCCCTTTCACCCATTTCGAAGTAGTTCTGTTGATTCAGGCATCACAATCCTATTTTAAATCCTAAGCATATTAATTCAAGGTTAATTGTTTGATGTAGTTGCAAGGAAATAACAAAAAAATTATTTCAAGCTGGCATTGCATTTTTTTATCACGGTTAATCTCACCTGGGGTGAAGATAATTCTGTTTGATCCCGGAAATATATATTGTTTTATACAGCACACTAAAAGCATAAAATAAATACAAATAAAGCAACACTTGGTAAAAGCGTCCTGCTTGTGAAATGATACTTAATGGAACAGTCTACAGTTGACCTTTGACCGTGTTTGAGCACACACCATATACACTCGACCACAATATAAGTCAAAATACTGCAAAATAGAACAGAAACGGGTTTATTGCCAAGTAGGTTTTTCACACAGTACAGAGCTCTTTGCAATTAAGGAAGCACAGCCTAATCACTGGCCTTTGTTTACTGGTCTCCCCAGCTTCATGAAAAGTGCTTAAGCAATTTCTGGTGCTTTACGAAAACGTAACTCCAAGATAGAATATCAATTTCACAATTCGAAAATGCTGCAGGTAGGCTGGATCCAGACCCTCCCGCCTGCTCCTCACTCACTGCCTTATCAGAAATAGGATGATAGACTGTTAACCACAAGAGTGGCATGTACATTTTACGGGCCCTTCCCAGTATAACCTTGTCTTATCTCTGTACATGCCCTGTCACTTTTGGCTTTAAGATTTAACATGAAACAGCCCCTGATGTTTGGGGTTAGATAAGCAGACGTCTTGTCCAGCCAGAGTGGACAGACGTCAGTAATGGCCGCGGACTTTGTTTATAAATTATTAATGATTTTCTCCCCTCCCTGTCATTTTGGACAGCCTGCGAGACAAGCCGATGCCTCTCCTGTTTGCGTGGCAGTGCGTTCCTCAAACAGATTGCAATTTATTCCTCTGCAGTTTGTCCGTCAAGGCTAACTCTGACAACATAATCCCAAACTAATCCGCCATGTTCAGTTTTTCTTGTTGGCTCTCATGCAAACTGCTCTGCCAAATCCCGCTACCTGTCAGCCTGGGCTTGCGATGGGGAGCCTAGACGAGCTGCCAGCCCTGCTGCAGTGGCTCCCGTGGGGGGAGAGAGAGAGAGAGAGAGAGGGAGGAGGGGGAGGCATGGTGCCTGGGTAGACTTAACCCCTGCCTCCCTCCCTGTAATCCACTGTAAACAGCCAGAGCCTTAGAAGGGCTAACTGCGCTAATCAAGCCCCAGGCTCGCCCAGTGACAATCATACACAGTACCCTAAGAACTAGAGATTTGAGCAGCTACTGCAGTGTGCAGGGTATGTATGTGTGTGTGTGTGTGTGTGTGTGTGTGTGTGTGTGTGTGCATGCGTGTGTGCGTGCGTGTGTGTGTGTGTGTGTGTAGCAGAGGGGCCCATTGACAGCTCCTAATCCCCAAGGAGGGAAAAAGGTGCCAACATGAGGCAGAGGTGGGTGTCTCTACAACGGCCAGCCAGAGCCACCAGAGGAGTTTTCCACGATTTAAAATATTAGAAATTGGGGCAATATCTCACTATTGCACCTCATAGCTCTAGATATTTCCATGTTTTTAATTCAAAATATCTCATCAGACCAATAAAGCGCGCTGCTTATCCCAGGATACCAAACTACAACCGAACAATTTGCAGGAAAAACAGAATTACGGAGTAAACATGCATATCAAAAAATAGATACTCACGTCTTTTCCAGTTGCATCAAGGGCTGGGTTGAACTCCAGTAATTAGGACACAAATTCTGTATTTCCCCAAAAGAAAACCAGCCACTCAGTATTCTTCCCCAACCTTTGGAGAGCCACATTTAAATTTCCCTCACACCCTCTCTCAGTCTCTGACAGTGACCCAAAATCCACAGGAAGAACATAAAAGGCCTGACAGTTGTCAAAGGCAAAGGGAGGCGAATTAAGCCAACTCCCCCACGTCAACAAAAAGTTTCAAGAACTTGAGTGGACATGACAACACAAGCAATAAAACTTTACCCGCTTGGGGTTTTTTCTCCCTCCATCTCTTTCATTGTTTCCAGTAACGAGCAGATTCAGGGGGGTGTCCGTGGTGGGTGGGGGTCTGGGTTTGGAGATGAGTTGACAGCAGAGGAAAAAAGTCAAAAGCCCACTTTGTCTGTGTCCATCAAGTATTATCAGCAGATTTCTAGATGATACAGAAGAAACTTTGAAGGTGTGAATTCAGAAGCATTTCAGCAAGCAACTGAAACCTTGCAACAATAAAATGACTGTCACAAAATAAAAGTTGATTCAGTGTTTGCTGTGAAAGAAATATATATTTTATTGTTCTATAGTTAATGGAAATCAATGGCAATCTGGAAGACACAATCGAAAATAGTCTATAGAGAAGTGCAAAGCATACAGCACTATAATGTTCTAAAACATGCAAAAGTATCCATGTGGTCCTCTAAAGAAACTGGGGCATCAACACTGCATGGACACACTTGAAACGTGGGGCCACACCGACTCCTGTTCTGTGTTACGCTGCGGTTGCATCATACACTTTCCAACTCCTGTGACTGTGGGAAAGCTCTGGACAAATATGTTTGCCACTTTAGAGCTTCAGATAAAAGTGGCCTTCAAGGGTGGAGCTTAGGAGAGTGTTGAGATGACGGTGAGGGGGATGGCGGAACTGCGGGGAAAATGCGAACATGACATGTAGCTGATAAGAGTCCTCCAGCGGGTTAACACCAGAGCTTGTAACTGGGATTGCCCCGAGAAGCCCTCTTAGGAGAGCCTGGCATCTGCACGATAGCAAAAGTCCTGGCACTCACACGACTGTTGCACACAGCGGGTCTCAAGGGTGGTTTGGACTGACGCTCGCAGCACACCTCTGAAACTGATGCTAGACAATGCAGAGAATTTGCTTATTTCCTGCATATACTGCAGATGCCCTATAAGCATCTACCTGTTTCTATATATTTGCTACTAAGAACTTATGAGCCCAAAATAATCAGGCGCAACTGACTTTCCCTAAAGGTTATTTGAATCAAGCTGAAGTGAACCACGTCATCATTTAATGCTATTTTAATCTCGTCAGGTGTCAATTGACAAAACAAATCAAAAACATCATTAGACACTACATAACAGTTGTGACAGATGTTTTAGATGATGCAAAAAACTTGCTTACAATATATGAACGGACCAACGCTTTGTTCCAGTGAATGCCACAGATTTCGTCCCCATCAGGTTCGGCATAATGGATTAAAAAGTTGAAACTCGCGATTGCTCTTGCTGACATGATGTGGACATGATTAGAGGGTAAAAATGTCACTCGGCAGTTACATTTGTTTTAAGACTGAGCTAAATATTCGTAATCAAAATTATATTAACTGCACGAGTTATTTTTTTATGGGTATTAATGCATATATATACCAACTTGTATGCAAAAAGGAAGCACTGTTAAGTTGCAATAGACAGCAGCCTGGCCAATTCTTGAGTCACATTTCTTTGTGCTAAATCTCTGTCACAAAGAGATGTACAGATTAACTGTTCTATTCTTTTTGTATAGTTTTGCTTTGTAGTTTATATCAAAATGTACATTACGTTGACCTGATTTGTACATCTGCTCCAATTATGAGACTTCTGTTCTTGGCTATTGGCAAATATCATGAATTCCACAGATATGCAAGCACATATACCTGTAGACTTTCTGCAGTTTTGTTCCATATCTTATATCCTTTCCCCAATACACCACAAAACAAATGCCATGAGACAGGAAAGGACAAGAAAAAAGCAATAAAAAGTGAGTGATGGCCATTGATATTTCAGGCTCAAGAAATCCCACGTCAGGAGACTTTGCTTGGCTTTACATAAATAGGGTAATAAATAGATCGATCACACATAGCAAGGGAGATTCATGTCACATTAGGTGACGAGACGTTGAACATAGGCCCAGCTATGTCTCATTACTCAGAGGTCGCTTCCCTGGGGGAGGGTGTGTGTGTGGTGAAGGTGGTGCACATCGCAGTTTGCATGTGGCAAGCCAGGCACAGTACAAAGCCCTGCTGCTGTAGACTGAAAAACCACATCTACAAAGATCAAAGATTGACAGGCCTCTGGCACCGTATATAATAGTCTGTAATCGACACAAATAATAAAATCATATCTGGTAATGTTACAGATTTGAATAATTCGAGCAGAGATCCAATAGATATGTCTAGTGAAGTGAAGAAAAGTCTGTAATACTGGTGTTCCATATCTGATCATTTCCATTCAATGACTGTGTTCTCACACTAATAATGTCTTGCAAGTTCAATGGGGAGTAAGTTTGGATTTGAGGACAGGAGTGCAGGCGGTTTCTAAAAATAATACTTCTGTGCTTTTTTATTGGACACATTGAACACAAATTCAGGGTCACAAGGTTCAGGTAGCACTCTACACTCACTAGCCATGGACACTTTTCTCTGTGACAATGGTGACAGATCCTTTTAAAAAGATCCAGTAGTCTGGGGATACATTAGCCTGTGGTGAGCCAAAGCAGAGTACAAAGCCAGAAACTCCAGACACAAAAATGCCTTGAAGTCAGTTAGAGACAGTGGTATCCGTCAACATAAACTTCACATTAAACCAAAAAGCAGCGACGCCTCGGTGTCCCAGCACAGAAGATAAGAGATGCAGATGTATCAAATGTTTTGATTCCTTTTGAGAAAGCCGTTTAATTTTCTCTGCATTTGCCAAAATATTTTACAATGCTAATCTCTAATGTATAAATACTTGAATCACTATATAATACACACCTAATGCCAATGAGTTTTTATATTCTTGGAATATCGGCCAGTTATCCCTTTGCTTCATCTTGCATCGGATTAAGTGCTATGACCGCACTTTATACACAGGTTAAGCAATTTCAGAGGCGTGATCAGAAGCAGGATTTCTAATATACTTATATTTTGTCTTTGTTAAACCCAATATTAATTTACAGAGCCAATTGGCTTTCAATTATTCAAACTCTGTTAACAAGGCTTTTGTTGCTGAAGGGTGCCTGGTACTATGCTTCCTCCTCCATGTAACAAAAATACAAGCACAGTTTGCCAAGTGTAGCCTGTGACCTTTACGGTCTTGTTGACCTCCTGTGGTATATTGCAGCGCTGGGGTTTTCCCATATGTCGCTGTCCAGCGCTGAGTCCTGCTGCTTTAGATAGCAATTTGATTTACAGTGAAGTGGGGGAAGAATTTACAGTTCTGAGAAGGACTCTGGGGCGTAAAAGGTTGTGCACGCAGGTGACATTTCCAGCCCAGTCTCATTTAGTCTTGGTCTGCTGGCCTCTTATGAATGGCAATGGCAATCCAAGTATCCAACTGGGCATTAGCAGGTCGTCGGTCGTGGCCCCTCCTGCCTCATAAATCAAAATCTCCAATGACCTAAGAGGTGCTGCATAGTTGTCTTGCAGGAGATCCTTATCAGCTTAGACATGCACAAGATTAACTTGATGCTCTCGGAGACAGGGTTAAGGACGTTTAATTTTGGGCGCAGTGTGATACGACCCCTATCACACAGCACTGCACTGGTGTCACATGTTTTTTCCCCCATTCCATTTCAATCAAAAACTTCAACGTGTTGGTTATATTGAGCAGGAAATGCAAAGTGTTAAAATAAATGGGGTGATGGCAAGTTTTCAGACAAGTGAAAAATGAAAGTGACCATACGGCACAATTGGTGGAGGGCTTTCGCATCCACTTTTAGACCCCTGGTGACTTCTCACTAACAGCTGCTGTAAAACACGAATTCATCAGATAATCCCTCCAAAGCCCGCCGGTCAAGCCGAGGCATTCTGGGTCTCGAGCGCTCTCATAAATGAAATACCACCTGCACCAGCAATTTCAAACCTGCAACGGAGTAAAGTTATATTTAGGTAAGAACATGAAGGACCTTGATCCCTTAACAAAATAAAAGCTTGACAGCTAATCTCTTCAACAGAAGTCAATATTGTTGAAGTCTGATGATGTACAACAGTGGGGCCATGAGGACTATGGCTAAGACAAGCAACTGTCAGTTGTATTTTTCAAAGACCAGACAGTGGGCAATATCAGAAGGATCAGTCCATCTCCCTGCCGTGATGTGACTTTGACAGAGTGCCAATAGTTTATTTAGCTATTTTAGAAACCCCTAAAATCCACATTTAGGCTACAGCGCCTTAAATTATGTGCTGTTATTTTAGTTGATAAGATTCCTATGTGAATTGTTTCACAGGAGTACACCCTTTGATTGACTGAATGTTGCATCAATTCTTCAAGTGGGGTGCTACAGTGGTTGTGTGCTCATTTAACACGGCTGTGGCCTTGGGAACAAACCAATTGACTCAAGTGAGATGTCCCTCTCTGGAATATTGTAATGCGCGAGAATTACCAGGAGCTCTACAGGCATGTTACGAGTGAGCCTTCGAGACACACACTGTGCCTCCTCCATTCTCATCCAGAGATTACGGTCAAGTACAGTCAAGGCGCTTAGCACTTCATCTTCCCCTGTCCGTGCACAGCTCTCTGCATCCACGCCGCATGCATGCATGCATGTGTTAAATGCGTGGGTACAAGTGTGAGTGTGCGATTCACACTGAACCACCTCCTCCTCCTCTGTGAAGAGGAGTAGGGAGGAGGAGAACTGCTAGCACTCATTCCCTCGGGTTCTGCATTTCCTCAAAACGTGACCTCCGCCAGACTTTGACCAGATTCCTCTGTACTTTAAACAAGACTCCCATTACAGCCCTTGTGAGTACAGTAACAGGTTTCCATAGCTTGCCTTGGGCAGTTGCATGGCAGATGTTTGAACATGCCTCAATGCATATGTCTGTAGAGGAGAGGGGCGAGTGTATGTACGTCCGTGCCCCTGTGTATAAATCACTTGACCTAGACTTAGTGTTGACCATGGATTTATGCCATGTGAGGGGCTCCTGATGACAATGTATCTGCCTTAGCCATAATGAATGGTACACAGAGCACGCTGTCATCTGGCAAATATGCTCTCCGAATGGATCTCAAGTGGGGCGGCGCTCAGCAGAGGGGCATCGGGCGACAGGAAGGGGGAGAGATGGATGGTGATCAGCCCAGGGTGGAGCCATCAGCCACAGACTCCCCCACAGTTTGTTGGAAACATCAAAATATTGCTTGAATTAGACCAGCCATCAGCACCACAGTTGGTGAGATGGACGGGCAGACTGATGCCTACTGTGCACTAAGCTCAGCGGTAGCTTTGTAAAAATAAGAAAGGGAAATTCAATGCTCTGTGTTATTACATGTGAAAATGATGAATGTCTTCGCGTGTGGTGCAGACAAAAAGATGACAGCAAGGAACCAGTCAGGGGGCCAGAATGTGACGCAGCATTATCCATGCACATTCAGCCCACAGTGAGCCCGGTTGGAAGTCAGCCACATATATCATCTGTTGTTACTTTGATAACGCATAGAATAATAGCATTAGTACCGACATTGATCAAGAGAAATGAAAGCAGTTCTGTGAGGTATCAAATTGAAACCACATGCTGCTAGAACCTGATACACTGTACGGGTTCCAACTGGTTCGAGGAGACAGATCCATGATTCTGCCAGACTATCGCAGAGCGTAACCTCTTCCAGACAAACCGGAGCTATCAGTGGGGAAGAGAGCTGAGAACCTTCCACAAACCACCGTGATGAAGTGTCCTATCGCTAGGTTGTCTCCCAAAATCGAGGGCCCCTACTCCACTTATAGACAGCCATGAAACACAGGCAAGACAGCTTATCTGTACAGTGTGTGTGTTGATGAAGTGTTTCTCACATTATTGCATGTCAGTATCTTCAAATTTAGATAGTGTTTTTAGTTTAAGACGGTCTGAAATTGTTCGCAGATCCATCAAGTTTAATTTTGATAAGATTTAATCCAGCTGCAGTGATTCAACTCATATTCTCACATCTCGCACAGACACACAGAAGAGGAATAGCTGAATTGTAAAGAACATGCTTGAATATGCGTTGTGCATTGCTCATCTTGCTTTGTTTTGGGAAGCAAATTGTCTGGCAGCATCAAGAGTCGACAGCAGAGAGACTATGGGAAATGTTGGGAGAGATGGGGGGAAAAACACAACAAGGTCCCTGTCTGGTCTCAGAATCAGAATCAGCTTTATTTGGACTTTGTTGCTCTCAATGCAGTGACACACAGTTCTGAGAACAAATTGAAGGAAGATAGAAACAGACATACAGGAAAAAACAAGCACAACACAGATGAACAAAGATAAGTAAAAATATGTTATTAAATGATGTTACTATATTTAACACTGACACACCAACGAATCTACAAAGAAATGTCTCAAGAATAGCAGATTGCATTTTAAATAAGGCTAATTTAACACAATGTATATGTATGCAGATGGCACATAAGGAATTTTGCAGTGTTAAAGATTTTTTTTTTATTGAAACAACACTGGCACATTTGAACCGTCAGTTAAATAAAATTTGCATGAAAACAAGTTAAATTGATTCACAGCATTTACTGCAGCAACTTGACTTTTTGCTTCTCTTCTGCAATGGAAATGTTTATATCAGGATGGAGGAAGTTATTCATCAGTTCAGAGAGTGCATCGGGCCACACCCATCGTTGCTTGTGCAATTTGTGGGACCTCTCTCAGGTGTACAGTTTGTGGTCTTCGTTACTGTTGGAGGTGCTCCTCCTTAACACAGTGGATTCCTGAGCTTTTTCGGGATCATGGCTGCAACTGTAATCATTCCAGACTTGACATGTTTATTATGAGGAGGAAATGTAGTTTATGTTGACTGCATATGACAAAAATGAAATGATAGATTGACAGATGATGGCGCCTGTAGACTCTAATGATGTGCACGCCGTCTCAGGTCCAGCTGCTTTTAGTCAGTTTACAGAGCACAACTGGCCCAACAGTGTGTGAAGCGAACACACACTCACAGCAAAGGACCCTCATCATTCTGTCGCAATGTATTGCTTGCAAAGCAGGCGAGAATCCCACTACTGAATCCACACAAACGTCCGCACACATGCTTGCACACACTATAATCCTCTCATCCACCCCTGTCTTTTACACCCCCCCCCGCTTTCCTGCTGGCGACATCGCTTGTGAAGCACGGACGCTCGTAAATTCCCTGCCTTGATTTTGTTAACCTTTACTGTGACCCGTACTTCTCTGCTTGGCGTTCTAGCACCCACTCAGTCACAGATGAGGTCCTGCTTGCCTCTGCAGGAGACGAGCCTTGGCGCTTCTGCAGCTCATCGCTCAGGCTTCTGGCTCAGCAGGACACTGTGGCCCCGCAGTGCCAACACGCCTCAGAATTATGGGCCACTTTTGGACTGAATGACGTTTAAATTAGGCATTCATGCCTGTCATCATTACACTTTCATTAAGACTTTGTGAGGGGTTCAGGGGAATAACAGGTCTTTGGAAAACCATCAGGACTCAGTCATTCTAAAGAGGAAAAAAAAGTGCTGGCCAAGTACTTCAACTTTTGTGATAGATAGGGTACTTGTAGTTTAATATATGGAAAAGTGGCGGGGATAGGCAGAAATGATTCCTGAATATGCATTAGCATTAAGCATCCAATGGGCTGCTCCCCAAGACCTTTTACAACTCATACACATCAGAATGGTTCAGAGGAAAGTATGGAAACACTTGCCCTGCTGACCACTGCGATAATATAAAGTGTTATCATGATGTTACAACAAAAGACAAAAGTGAATGAATACAGCAAAGAAAACACATGGAAAAGATGAATATTATCACATCCTTCTGACTACATTGTCATATTACAAGTCAATAATGTTTCTCCATTGATTACAACACAAGAACAGGCATTAAAAAGTATTTGCTAAAAGTTAAATTTATAAAACTCACTCCTTAAAGCAGTTGAGCGTTTTGATGCATCCAACCACTTTGCAGAGATTCGAACTGTCCAACTCTTTGCATGTTAATCTGAACATATGACGCTAAGCATTCTTGACTCTAATTTATCTCCGTAATGGTCATTAGACTGAGGGAGAATGTGTGTGTAATATACACATCTCTCCACGTGTTTAGATGTTCTGTCTCCTGAGGTCAGCTAGGTGGCAATTTGTTTAGCGTGATGCTGATAGGTATGTTGCCTGGTGCAATTTGTTGTCTGTGTGTTGAGAACGGTGCGACGCGTACTGTACAATGTATACATACGCAGCCACATAGAAATGATATGTGTGTATGTGTTGAGTATCCTTATTAGCCTTATGATTATGATTCAGTAACTGTTGTGAAACTGTATTGTGGAGGAGTCCAGGGGTCAGACAACTCACATAAAACGCAAGTAACATTTGAATTCCAGTGAGGATATAAACACAAATTTCTTTTTCCTTTAGTGACCAAAGACACGGGCAAAATTGTCTTTGTACTTGACAATGGCAAAAAAACAGATGTAAGTCATAATGTTCGCACGGGCCACAGTATGCGTGTGACTGGTGCTGATGTTTCCTGGCAGAAAAGATGTGGAGAAACTCGCACCATCAAAACCGGTCTTCAAACTCTCTCAAGCCAAATGTGGAAGTGACGGATCCGACTGTGACTGTTCGACACATGTTCAACCATTTGTGTGAAAACTACATTAAAAATTCATTTTGGAATAAAGAATAACTTATTTACTTTTGATTTCATTTTAAATGACCGTGACCGATGGATGACGTGGCTCGGGACCCCTCCGGATGGGCCAGATGTCCGTCAGGATCCTCGGCTTGCCTTAATCTATTTGTATCTTATAATCTTCTAAAACACTATTCAAAAAATCAACTGAGTCCAAAAGAGTTCAAAATGAATAGAGTTTACCGTCAATCAATAATACAGCAACACCCGAGTTCCTTTCCGGAAAGCAACTGAACTCAATACACAATACACTCAATACTCAATGTACAATCATACACACACACAATATTTCTGCTCACTCAGTAAACAATCGTGTCTATGAATTCCCCTTAGCTCCCACACATTTGCCTCACTATTGTTTCTGAGCTGACCTTCAGTTGAAAAAATAAAAAAATGTGTTACATCACTTTAATTACTTGTACAGATTACTCGTACAGTTCTTATCTATGTGTTCTCTGCCTAGTGTGACTCCCCGTACTTTCCCACTATTCGGTCATCTCGCCCGATAATCTGCTGACTCTGCCAACTCCTCTGTGTGTCTGACATAGTGCATCATTTCATGTCTCATACTAACAATGATTTGATCAGGTCATTTATTGAACTACTTGATTTTAACAATGATTTGTAATGATTTATATGATACAAAATATCCCACACCGATCTAGAATACAAGCTCTTAATACATCTGCTGAGGTTTGGTCATATTTGATATTTGGATATTTCTTAATATTCAGATATAGTTTTGTCTGCTCTACATGCTTTTACAGCACTGCTTTCTTGTTTGTAGCTGATTATCTATGATAGTGGTTCCCAACCTTGGGTTTGGGACCTTCATAAAAGGGTCACGGTTTAACAGAATAAGGAAACACATTTCTCTCTTGCACAAAATGATGTCTACCTCATCAGATCCCTGTTATATACATATGTAACCAGTGACAAGGGGTCACAAGTGGAAAACCCCAATTTATGTTCCATTACTGACATGTAGTTATCAGGTTGGCAAATAAATTGTACATGTGTATAGTTTAGTTTGGTAATGATGAAAAAATACATAATATAGAAATATTCTGTAAAAAGTAAAAGCCCTGCATTCCGAATTTTACTTAAGTAAATGTATAGAGGAATTAGCATCAAAATAAGTACCAAAATTAAAATAACTCATTATGAATAACAGCCAATTTCAGAATAATATATATTATTGGATTCTAATTAATTAATGTGTAAGCGTCACTGCAGCTGGTAAAGGTTGGGCTAATGTTAACTACTGCATGTTGCTGGTTAGCTTAATCTATAATAACACATAATTTATTTGTTTCTTACATTTTGTACCAATAATCTGAACATGCTAATCAATGGGCGGCTGTGGCTCAGGAGGTAGAGCGGGTCGTCCACTGATCACAGGGTCGGACCAGTGTTGGGCAAAACGCTGAACATCCAAATTACTCCCCCGGTGGTTGGCCAGCACCCTGCGCGGTAGCTCGCTGCCAAAAAAAGATTAATCGTGATTTGGATTAAAGCGCTATATAAATATAAAACAATAAACCATTTATAACTAGAAACAGAAGCTGTCAAATAAAAGGGAGTAAATAGTACAACTTTTGCCACCAAAATATAGTGGAGTAGAAGTATAAGTAAAAATATACGTAAAGTACTTAAGTAACACTTAACACTTGCATTCCATCTGTGATCCCGAGACCCACTTGTTTCACTATTACATTGCATTAGTATGCCATTCATTCCATTTCCGTGTTATTGTCTGTTCAGCTCAATGGGGATCCAATTAAAGCATGCTAGGTAGGCATTAAGAAGGGATGACCTCTTTTTGTTGCAACACAATCAAAGCAACACCTGCCGTGTTCCTCTGACAATCCCACATCCGATCAGTCCAGTGTGGGTGCAGCAGGTATTGGTGCCATAAAAATAAAAATTAAAAAACAGATTTGTTTGTTGTAGACTTTGCAATATGACCGCACACGCCCCGTTATATTCCAGCGATGATGACTTTAAAAAGGGACCAGATTGAGTCTATATATATAAGTCTGCTCTCTGTGAGCTGGAGGATTTACTTTTGGTTCGTCATCCTCTCAGTGCCATGGAGACGGGGTCATGACCACCCAACAGCGTCACCATGCCAGTCCTTACAACGCAATGCTGCTGGTCAGTTCAGTGCTTCTTTTACCTCCCTGTCATTTTTATGAGGTTCACATGGAGGTGTTGCCCCCCCCCCCCCCGCGGCCCCCGCCCCCCCCCGCCCGGCGCGGCGCCCCCCCGAGGGGGGCGGCGGGGGGGGGTGGGCCCGCGCGCTGCCGGCGCCGGGGTGG
>JAVQJF010103594.1:0-61130 GCA_036023855.1 Gadopsis marmoratus
AGGGATGCACAGACCTCTACAGGCTAGACCACAACACCATGACTGCCATTAGGTATCGGGATGAAATCCTTGGACCCATTGTCAGACCCTATGCTGGTGCAGTGGGTCCTGGGTTCCTCATGGCCAGGTTGCACCTCAGACTGTCCAGGAGCTCAGTGATCCCCTGGTCCAGATCTGGGAGGAGATACCCCAGAACACCATCCGTCGCCTCATTAGGAGCCAAGCATGTGGGAGCCATACAAACTACTGAGGACCATTTTGAGTTTCTGCAATGACATTTCAGCAAACTGGACTAGCCTGCCGCATCATTTTTTCACTTTGAATTTCAGGGGTGTCTTTGAATTCAGCCCCTCTGTAGGTTGATAATTTTAAATTTCTATCAAACGACGTGGCATCCTTTCATTCCTAACACATTACACAGTCCATATCAGTATAGATATCCAGCATGATTTTTTTCCCCCATTGAGATCTGATGTGTTTTCAAAGTTTTCCTTTTATTTGTTTGAGCAGTGTATATATACAGCTCTGGAAAGAATTAAGAGACCACTGCAAAATGATCAGTTCTCTGGTGTTACTACTTAAAGGTATGTGTGTGAGTAAAATGAACTTTAGAACTTTGGAAAAAGGGCAAAGGCAAAAGGTTTCTTTGGAAGTACAATGAGTGTTTGTTATAGGCTGTTGTATAAATGCACTGTATACTGTAGCTGCTGTGCAGGATCAACAGTAGCCCAGAATTCCTTTATAGTAGAAAGAAAAAAGGGGGACGGAGTCTTACCCAAGTAGCTTATACTCCTGGTGATGAAAAGTATATTCAGCCAGAAAACTCACAGAATCCTCAACTTCTCATCACACAAATCATTTATCCAGTGACAACGAAGAGAAGTGTCCCCCTCTGTCCCTCAGCAAGACGCCACACAAACATCCGCTATCCCCTCCGAGTCCCGGGCAGCAGCAGCCTCCAGATCAGACCCCCTTTCACGACCTTTTTCTTTTCTCATTTTTCCGACTCTAAACACTTTTGGCTTTTACGCCCCCCATGAACCCTCCCATTGGATGGCCGAGGTGCGCAGGCGTCACCAGTCCGCGCTGTCATTGGCTCAAGTCTACGTCAGTCTCCGGTGTCCACGTGTGCACTTTCACTCCGCCTGCTCGTGCACGGCACGGCACGGCCCCGCCCTGCTCGGGGGGAAACCACTGTCCCATCCTGCTGCCGGACCAGGAGGACAGGCCGGTCCGGGACGAGACTCCCGGCACGTACACTGCGGCTGGGAGGCTTCCTTCTCTCCCGGCTGGAGGTCTGGTCCCTCACTGCAGACAGAGCCACTGGCAGCAAATACTCACTTCTCAACTCAAAGTGAACAGAAAAAGAAACCACCCATTGTTACACGGAGTTTCCTTTTCAGAAACACCACGTAAAACACTTTTCTAACACCACAGTGTAGTTTGGTGCTACTGTCTGTTCAGAATGTATGAATTTATTCAATTGCTACGTGTAAAACAGGATAAACTAGCTTTTCTGCAAGTAGCCTGTGTGTTGGCAACACCATCAAATACTGTATTTTCACTATAAACCAAGAACTTATACATATATTTTCTGAAATGATTATTTTGATGAGCTGTCCTAAATGCTGCTTCAAAGATTTCTCCACGCGGCCAGGAATAGCCTCACATTCGGGGGAAGAAATGCTGAAAGCTTTGTTGATTATTTT
Organism: Gadopsis marmoratus; assembly: GCA_036023855.1. Taxonomy (NCBI): domain Eukaryota; kingdom Metazoa; phylum Chordata; class Actinopteri; order Centrarchiformes; family Percichthyidae; genus Gadopsis; species Gadopsis marmoratus. Next base: position 1,710 of record JAVQJF010103594.1, read on the forward strand.
GATGGCCTGAAAGTAGCCAAACTTAAAGGCACCCTGTGGAGGTTTCGGCCACTAGTAGTGCCCAAGAGCAACGTTTTTACAAGAGGGTCCCTGTGTTTGTAGCGCACATGAGCAAAGCACGAGCACGCCTGCAACGCAACGCACAGTCCTGCCATCAGTTCATGCTATTCCACTACAGGCAGCAGTAACGCCTCAAAAACACCTGAAGCAATGAACATAAACTTTACAAGAAAACTCCGCACTCCACCTTTACTGAGTCAAAAATTCTGCAATCAGCATATATAATATATAACCTATAAAAGGTTCCCCCTACATTTTCGAGGGGTATAGAAGTCATTACTGGAATATATTCACATTACGTGCTGTATAATTAATTTCATGCAATTAACATGCATTATTTCATGCAAATAATTAATTAACATGCACCACATAGGACAAACTCAGAACAGGAAGTATTGTAACAGATAATCCATCTTGACCACTCACAATAGATGTCAGAATACATATCACAATAGACCCATTTTTTTAAACACATTTTTGTAATAACATTTAAAGTGACTGCATTCTATTTAATTGGGTTTTGATATTGTGCATGCGGACTTACTGGCACACCTAAATGGAATGGAGCCATCACTAATGTTTATGTTTTATGTTTTATCTGCGGTTATATTATGTATTGTTTTACCTATGATTATTTGAACTTATGTAAAGTTTCTTTCAGTACTTTGAAAAGCGCTGTATAAATAAAATGTATTATCATTATTTTTAATATTAGTTACACCTGTGCTTTACCTGCCAAGCCAAAATGTCTGAGTTGAGAAAGAGCAATTATGGTATTGCCGTTGTTATTAAGGGATTTGAACACCTTTGAATACTTGTTATTATTGGCTTCGTTACGGGCTGCAGGGTTATGATCTGAACAATGAAAGCATAATGAAGTGAGATGACTACTGTAAATTATATAGTCAGCCACAGAAAAGTGTACGTTTGCTGAAAGAAAACCACATTAAGCTAGGGAGTGTCACGTCAGTGTGTCTTTATTTAAGAGTAGAACCAGCGCTGTGTGCCACCAGCTTGTTCTCAGGGAAGCAGTGAACGTAGAGCCTTGGCAGTGTGGTGCTGGCTTTGCACAGCTATTCTGACATCAACAAAATGTTTAATATGCCATGGGTGAAAGACAACCCAAAAACACAAGTTTGTAACACACAGAGAGGACAGAAAGTTTATTTTAGTTATGATGTCATTTCCCCTTTAAAGAGATAAAAACTTGGATACCTCCCAGTTATATTTATACTAATCCAATAAGCTTAATCTGTGCTGAAGAGTGCAAACAGATTAATTTTGTCAGACATAAATCCAAGCAAGACCACAATAGACAACCACAATTTACTGGTCATTAAAGCAATTAAAATCACATGAAGTTATAATAATGTAGATATGGAAAGACAACTATTCGTCAGTAGAAATAAAATTACATTTATATATTCATATTGCTTGTTTATATGGAAACATTTATACACCAATTCTGTTGGACATGTCAGCACACGCTGTGAACCTTTATTTGGCAGGGCAAGACACGCAACAGTGTAGAGTACCTGTCGATTAGAGCTCACATGCAAAATATGTTGCTTGCAAAACAACAGCATAGATAAGGCAGGAAGATGGAGCAGATGTGAAACCCCATGAAAAGGAGGTGCGACAGACAGACTCACTGTTTCAGGAGGAGGAGTCCATGTTTATAACTTCAGAGTAAAGATCCTTATAGCAGGCGGGTGCACTCACCACCTTTCAGATTAGAAAAGATAGTCATCGTGAATGTATTATTATTTCTGTCCATGCCATCCTCAGATAGCTCCACGATATATACTTCTGCCATCAACATGGACTGAGTGTACAATACATAGAAAAAGCCACAATTAGTTTGAATATGCAAATACTCAGCATACTTTTGACACTCTGAAGTTAGTGTGCAGCATGAACTTTGTTCTTGTCAGACAAAGGAGAGGTGTTAACAAAAAGTGGTTTAAGTCATTGAAATTAGTTTTGAAGACATTTATTATTCAAAGGTAACCTCAGTAGTTATGAGCTGCCAATCAGATGGTAGAAGTTACATGAGTGATCTGATCAAGATCTGACATTTTGGTTCATACACTTCTCCACTTTCTTGCCAAGAGTTCGATGAGATGATCGATACCACTCAATCGACATCTGTACGCTGTAAAATATGAAGCTGCAGCCAGCAGCTGGTAATCTTAGCTTAGCACAAAGACTGGAAACAGGTGCAAACAGCTAGCCTTGTTCTGTCAAGGTATCAAAATCCTTCCAGCAGCCCTGAAGCTCACTAATAAACATGTTGTTTTCATCTTATATAAGTAAATGGTGTGAGACCACCAAAATACAGTTTCTTTCTCTTAGTGAGAGAGTACTGTTTTGTGTGATGCCTCACATGTTGACCAAGGAGCAGTGGGTGTTCCTGTAGAAGGACTGAGGTGGAGGTCAGTGGGTCACAAGGGCATGCAGGCAGGGTAGATGTATATGGAGTATATGCAGGAATCCTGAAGTTAAATCAAAACTTTTTAAGACTTTTTAAAGACCCTTTTAACATTTTAAGAAAGCAACGCCACAAGTTGTAACTGGTGATCAGCAACATGCATTAACTTACATTTACAGTACTCTACCAGTACATTTATTTTGAGATTGCAAGCTTGACATAATTGAGATCGGCTAGGAGGGAACAAAATTCAAGAGAATAAAGTAGTGACCAACCCAGAGGCAAGGTTTATTAAAAGTAATAATAGTCACATACTCACGCTCTCTCACTCACATTAACAAAACATTTTCATTAACAAACATTTCTATTTGGCCTACGAAATACAACATTGGTAATAAATTATATTAAATAATATAGGCCGAGACAGTCTGCCTGAATCTATGATCCAAAATATAATACATTGTTTAATGCAGATTAAGACGTTTTAACACTTAATTTTTGCTAAACTGATTGAATACCTTATAATACTTTATATGACCCCGCGGGTACCCTGAAACTGGAACAGGTCTGTTAAGGGACTTTGGTCCAGGAGGAAGACCAGTAGAGGGTCTTCGGCATGAACACATGAACACGGCATGTGGGACATGTCTGAATCTTCCACAGCCACTGCTCCATGCAGGGAAACACAGTTTCACAGGGATTATTACATCTGCTGTGCCGATTTTGTTTAGGATTTCTGCATGTATTGATTTGCCTCACTGATGCCAGGAGGTAATTTCCAACATGCTGACCTACAGAACGCATATACACAACAGGATCATCAGTGACCCTGACCCACGAGCTGTGAGGACTCTGCTGTCACGTGCACATCCACTGTACTGTTGAAGGAGAGCCCAAACAGTCAAACAGTGTCCTTATTTAAAAGGTTTAGAGCAGGTAAAATACAAATGAGATACATTTAAACTTTTAATTTAGAACAGATTGTATTTGGTTGTTTATTGACGTTGCTTCCTTGTCTACTACAACACAAAATACGAACACGAAAATTATGACTAAACACAAAACACACATAATTTTGGACTCCATTAAAACAACGTCCGAGCGATGAAAATAATACAAGTTGTCCTACAAGTCCTCAGACTCTAAAGTATATAACGTCATTGGAAACAGTAAATAGAAGGACGCAGACAAATCTTCATCTGTTTTGTTTCACACTATTTCAATTATATTGTAGTTCTGCTGAGGTACTTTAGAAATGTTGGAAAATCAAAAGGTTCTCCTTGTGTGATATTTGAAATCGTTTGATGGATGTAACTGGAAATATATTGGCTAGATTGAGTCATAGCTGAACATAAAGTACCACCTGTGAACAGCTTGACACGCTTTATAAACTACTGTGAAGCAAATGTCTTACACATCTCATTTGTAAAAGCGGTAGGTCTATTATTTGGAGGCACATATTCTGTGCCCGTGTTAAAGTAGCATAATATTTCATTATGGCAGTTGGTAATTCAAGTGGGACACATTGTCAAAAATTCATAGGTTTTTCCTAATAAGAATTTTCAGCTATTCGGGTTTTGTGGGGAAAGTTAAGATTTTTAATTTTATTTTACTACTATGAATCATGATTTATGGATCCTCCTAAATTTTGCTTTTGACACTGAGGAGAAAGAGTTGTAATGACTCCAAAGCTGTCATAGCTTAGCGATGGGGCCCTCAGTTTTACAGGCACAGTCAAGGCCCTGAGATTGAAACACTTGAACGTTACACCACACAGCAGTAGAGGCTCAGGGCAGAATCCTGATGTTTGCCTCGCGGGTGCAATAATCCTCCTTTTTCCCACTGATGAATCACCACCTCCTTCCACATATAAGGATATCAGCGATGTCTCCGCAGGGACAGCTGGCGACGGGGCGTGTGCTGCTCCTTCGCCGTGGAGAGTGGCCCGTCTTCTGACTTCCTCCTCTCGACCGAGAGTCTCCTCGCCTGACAGGCCGCAGCCTCGCTGCTGCTGCGCGGCCGACACTGATCTAACCTCCGAGCCCCCTTCAGCACCCAAACGGAGACATCATAATCAGTAAGTGCCCAGTCCTCTGACCAGGGGGGAAGCTGTTAGAGGGCTCCATGCTTCCACAGAGACATGTTTCAGGTGTAGGCAGATTTTTCATATCACTTCACACATCATGCATATCCAGGAATGAGACGCCTTCATGCACCATGGATCTGATATCTGACATGCTGCAACTGGAGAGAACAAGTGAAGAGTCTTTGCAGTAAAGGAGGTTGGGGCAGTGTAAACTGACTTATAAAAGATGTTTTTACCTGTTTGTGGAAGCGGTGTGTGCAGTGCAGATCTTGAACTCCCCCTCCGTTCTCCCGCATGTCCTCATGACAGATCAGGCACAACCTGTCGTCATCACTCTGTAACAGAAACAATCAGCTTTCTCTTTAAAGCTCAACCTCTGACAACAATGATTTGTAATACTACAGTCGGCTAAATAAGTATTTATCTGGTATATTTACAGCCCAACTTTTATTTTGAAAGCTTTATTGGATATGATGCACATTTAGCCACATACTCTTCTCCAGAAATCCTCTAAATTATCTGAATAATGCATAGGCAAAATAATAAATATACTCATTAACAGTAAATATACAGTATGTATACGTAAAACGAGTTTGTTCTGTCCTATCTAACCACAGAAAGCTTCGAAACTAAAACCTAACTTCACCAGTTTTTTTTTACACTTACAAGATGTAAAAACTAAAAATAAAGTTAAAGTCGTTCAAATAAAAAAATGTAAAACCTTAAAATACCCAAATACAAACTACAGAAGTGATCTAACCCTTTCGTAAAATGTGAAATATCTTAGTCTGGTCTTTATAGTAATAGATTTACAATAGTTTACAATGTCACGCAGTTCAAACCTGTCCATGATCCTGTCAGCACCTTAAGGTATCATACCTTTTAATGATCTCTAAGTGCTCTTTAATGTTTTGGGGCTTCATACAGTAATACCTTATAGTGATAGAGTGAACCAAACCAACCCTGCAGTTACCAGGATAGTCTATGACACACTGGCCTAGTAAGAAAAACCTGTAAAAACTGCTGAAAGTAAGAAAGTTCTGCTCACCGTGGACATGGTCTTCCTATCACGGAGACGAAGTCTCCTCTCGAAAGATTCTGTGAGCTCTGGGATAGTGGTGATGCGGTTCTCTGGGATGGCTGACTTGGGATGGCTGTTGTCGTCTGAGGAGGCACGACGAGCTCTCTGGTGGGGCCTGACCTCCCCCTTCTCCTCCCTCGCTTTGATGTGGCTCGGGGTGGCTGCCATTGTTGCTGCGTGGAGCCTGTTCAACTTCATGGCATTTAATTGTGACTGTGGACCACACAGAGAAGGACACATGGACCCAACACAATGTACAAACGTGTCACACAATGATTCAGTCTCAGCTCAAAGGGAAACAATAGTGACATATTTCTATGTATGCCATAATAGCTGAACATGTTTTAAACCAGACAGACAACCACACTGAGCTTTTGTTTGTGAATGGGGTTAATCACACCTCTTATATTCTTAAGTAACGTGTCAGCAAAGCGTCCACAAGTTTTAATTATAGGACAGTCAGTTTATTGATTATGAACCCGCTCTCAACACTGATGAGTAAAAACAACTATTCAGAGCGATCACCTTTATGCCAAGATGATGATGATGTAAAGTAAGTACCAATGAAAGTGTACTCCAACAATTTAGTATTTCACCTCAGCTAAGCTGGGGTACGAGAACACAGCAGAGGCTGAGATATCTGACTTTTAGTCCCTAGTTTTAGTCAAGCTCCAAAAATGCTCCTACATTTCCCACCGTGCAGCTCAAAGGCATCTTTTAGTTAGATCCTCCCTTCTTAACAAGTAGATGCCCACCTCTTTCCCCAATTCGTATTGCACATTTTATGTAAGACATATGAAGTTTCGAAGCTAAGGGTGAGAAATCATATTTCAAATCAATGAAATGATGATTGATTTGTCAATACAAATACACATTGCCTGCTGAACAACTGAACAAAGTGCATGCATCACTAAAAGCTGGGGGTCCTTACCACAGTCGGGAGTGATGCTCTCCGATCAGCCAGTGCTTTGGAAGGTCTTCTGAAACTGTGTTTTCTGTCTCTGGAGTGTCGAGCCTCTGCTCCGTGACCCCAGTAACTGCTCATCCATTTTGTGAAATTACCATCGTCATCCTCATCATTGTCTGTACTGAAAGCAGGCAGGAGCCTGAGAGACATGGTGGAGTTGTGCAAGGGAGCCTTTCGGTGCAGCAAGTCCCGGTACAGCAGATGAAAGTGTGATCCCAGCCGAGTGGCACAGAGGGTAAAGACAACACTGAGCTGACCTACTTAGCCTCCGACTGAATGGCTGCTCTACTACACAACACTGTCCCACAAGGCAAAGGTAACTTACTTCAATTAGATCCCTCTGGAGCCTAAACCACTGTTATTCTTGGATCATTCCAAAATAAAGTGCTTTAAATAAGTGAATTCCCTATGATCTATTCCAAGCAGCTGGGAGAAAGTAAATATGGAGGTGATGGGAATAAACAGGGAGGCAGGAGTCAGACAGGAATGGCTAGTATTTTGGCACTGGGTGGGTGATGTGACCGCTGCTTTTAATCTTTCCATTACAGTCATAGCCTGGGGGTAGACAAGTGAAACTCCAATTTCCCCATACTTTCCACTCGCTGACTACATCAAACCTGTCAATAATTATGGAGTGCAGGCTACCCTGTGTACTGCTGTACGCTGTGAGCCTGGGGCTTGTGTAATACAGGACAGAGAGGGAGCATATTTTCATTGAAGTAATGAAAACACATGCAGGGACACTGAACAGTTTAATTTCACCTAAATGGTGCTTCCTTGTAGCCAACATAGTTGCTAAAGGGGTCAGAGTATTTGTCTGTAATCTGCCACCTGGATCCTGGTTGCCTGATGTCCAGAAAACCCCCTGGCAGATGGGTGACCACCATCTGCAGGACTTCATCCGTCTCCTCTTGTGTCAGTTATTGCAATTGTAGGGACCACGGCAACGTCCACATATGAATTCACTGTGTGATGTAAATGGAATTATTTTGAAATTTAATTTGTTCGCTTACAGCTGTCCCTCTCCTGCAATCACTTCCTGTAACTGTAATCTGATGTCTCCTGGATGACGCCACTGACCAGGCCAACAAAACTCCAGCTCCCCTTTGGTTCACTCTCTTACCTGTCAGACCTCGACGGAGGTCCTCTCCACTATGTAGTCTGCATCTAGCGGAGACAGTGAACTCTCTTCTTAAGCGATGTGAGAGCCTGCGTAAGATAGCCTAGTTAGCACACCACTAATCCAGGGTAACCAAGTGTAGGTAGTGCTTTAGGTTACAGCCCGCAACGTACAGTGTAATTACACAAAATAATTAATTATTGATAAAGTATCAAAACTCTAAGAAACAAATTCACCTCTGATATTAGGCAACGCTAGAACAAAAATTGTGTAATTTTGTCGCCCTTAATTACCCTCGCTACACCTGTCAAGCTTTCCCTTCTGGACACAGCACATGCAGTTACAATAACAATGGCGGGTTTACGTATGTTATGTATGTAATGTTAGCTCCATGAGTTCATTTAAACTACAGTCTGCGACTGAGAACCATCAAACAGGTCTTCATTATGCACTTGATGGCTAAATACATGATATCATGCTAAAAGACTGAAGCTAAAGCTGCATGTCCCAGACAACAAGTCAGCATCCATGTAGAAGGCATGGCTTGTTCTTGTACTGCAGCGTAGACTTAATATGATCCCTGGGTTTGAAAGCAACACTGGGTTACTATTGTAAGCAGTCAGTCTGTTAGCAGAATATCTAAAACCTGAACAGATTTCTATGAAAGAAACAGATCATCTAGATGAGCTATTGGAGGTGACCCAGGTGTGGAAATATTGGTGTTGGATGAGTGACTGTCTACTATGAGTTCCTAGACTTACCTGAGACTTGACTGCAAATCCTAAGCGTCTGTTTGCAGAGCCATGAGATTCCAGAAAGTGACAGGAATCACATCTGTAGGTGTAGTAGCCAGTTTGTTCCTCCAAAGCCGCTTAAAACCCAAGAATTGACTTTACAATTACATACAGTACATGTTTACATAAGGTATGAAGTGAAACTGGGTAAACTCCCCGTTTGTATCAAAAACAACAAATGTTATTGTTTCTTATGAACTCTCTCCTCCGGGTATCAAACCCCGCAAGAGTCTGTTTTGTCAGAAGGCGTTCAGCTCACATGCCCGAGCATCAGCAGTCCCACACAGATAACTACTGCTTCAGATGCTCCACTTGCAACAAGGGATTCACCAGACAGAGCTATTACACAGATCACAAGTGTCCTGCGGCAGTGAACAGGACAGGGAGCGACGGAGGGACATGAGGTGCTAATGGCAGAGGAGAAGGATGGAGAGGACAACGAGAGAAGCATATTCACGAGAAAAGCAAAAAGGGACTGGGGGAGAGGATGGAGAGGATGACAGCTCAAAGGGCAGCCAAGCGCAGGTGGCAAAAACTCCTCCTGAACGTTGTGCAGGTCTGATCCAGAGCTACCGGAAGCGCTTGAGGTCATTGCTGCCAAAGGCGGTTTGGCCAGTTATTAAATCCAAGGGTTCACTCACTTTTTCCACCAGCGCTGCGAATGTTTAATGCGTGTGTTCAGTAAAGACATGAAAGAGTATAAATGTGTGTTATTGGCTTAAGCACATTGTGTTTGTCTTTACTTGTGACTTAGATGAAGATCAGATCACATTTTATGACCAATTAATGCAGAAAACCAGGAAGGTCCAATGGGTTGACTTACTTTCTCTTGCCACTGTATGTAAAATGGAGAGTTTTTATAAATCTTTTTATGGCATATACCAAGAGATACAAACACACATAGGGACAAAGAATTAGAACCTGGAAAATGTATTTATTTTATTGTGTCTATTATACATTAAGAAAGTTTTCAACAGAGAATTGTAGTCGTGAAACATTTGTCAGCAGCAGGTGCAGACCTACTGTATGTTAGCATCTCAGACGTAAAGTAGCAATGCTTATTTTGTGTTGCAGTGCTGGCTAACCGACTTATTTTACAAAGTTAATCTGAATGTGTGTTTTCTTTTGTTGCAGAGAGAAGATGGCTTTTTTCACTAGACCAAGGTTCAACATACTTCCTTTGCCAGCTGACGATGTATGAGAGCTTGCCTCTGTATTATGTGACTGAACATGAAGTATTTGTCAAATGTTTCTGAGCTCATGAAGTACAGACTTCTTTCTACCGAGGACGCGGGCGGGGCGGCACGCAGGTGATGCTGAAGATTAGGTTTTGTATTTTCAAAAACACCAACACGCTTGACACACAATATCGGCAACAGCACGGTTGTTCACTTCCTCTCTGGGGGGAGACGCCTCTCATGAGGCCAATATATGGATGACTATATGAAACACTGTATTCAGACTTTTTATGAGGTCTGTATGAACATCTGCATTGTTACCTCTAGTGAACATAAAACCATTAAACCACATCTGCTACGCCGTCTAACCTCTGCTGGGATGAAGAACTAGGGCCCAGAGGTGATGTCTTCTTCTAGAACAGATGTCTGCTACTGTCTTGTTTGCTGCCTTCCTCTCTTTATGCAGACTACAGAGTGACAGTGGAAAACGCCCAGAAGTCAGTAGCAGCAGCATTATTGTAGTCCCTAAATTAAATGCTAAGTTTAAATAAACAGTGGTCAAGCTCATTTTCGTGATCATATGAAATGTGGTATCCTTGTTCAAAACAGAGTTTCTGTATATGTACTGTACACTAACCAGTACACTAACTAACAGGCCACTGAACATACTTGCAAGACAATATGGTCTTCATTGGTCCAGATGAACGTCTGATTTTGTGAGGACCTTTGGGGAAATTTCATAAAATTGTTTATCAAAATGCTCTCATAATATCTTATCTGTACTCAGTATTGGTAAGAAGTTTCAAAATTTCAACAAGTGGTCAGTTTGACTATACTGCCCCCTGTAGGCCATTTTGAGTAAGAGCAATGTTCACAATCTTGTCCTAATTGTCCCCCATGCATACAGTATGTACACACAAGTTTGAAGTCTTTAGGGACTGTACACAAATTATTGCGATGGGGTACTTTTATTTTTAAACACAACACCTTCCCCCAATATTTCAAACTAATATTAAAGATAAAATATTAATAAAGTAATAAGACTAATGAATTGGTAAAACTCACTTTGCCATTAAAAACACAAAGTGCACAATTAATTTGAGATTGTGCACCCTTAATTTAAACAGTAATGGAAAAATAGTTTTTACATAGGAAGCCATATACCAAATCGTACAATATGAGTGACATTAGTAATCGCAAAAAGTAGGGAGAATTTAACTAAATGATGCAGTGTTTACCAGATGCCCCAGTCATTCTTTATTTTTGAACCAAGAATGGTCACTGTCACTTTATACGACACACTTAACATTAATTGACTGTAGTTCTGTAGGAGCTATTGTAGGGTAGTAAAAAAAGATCATGCTCTGACAAAGTGAGTCAATACTGTCATTTTATTTTGAAATATTTGGAGGAGGGATTTCCGTTTTTTAAATTCTTCCCTCCCTACCCCATTACCTTTTGTACAGTCCCTAATTAGCTTTTGTAGTTACCAGTTTCTTCATGCACTTGCGGTTCCCTACCTTGTCAGGACCCCCATAAAGGTTGCAAAATAAATCTAAGGGGTTGCAAGATGATTAACAGAATATAAAAGCAAAAAAAAAAAAAGCAAATTCCTTTTACACAAAAGTATATTTCTCTTTCAGACTTTCCTCTGAACTTTTTTCTCTACTTCCTCATAATTTCCATGCTGTCCCTTAGCTCCATATGAAGGTTTAAAATGGAGGTGAGCCACAAACAGTGGGGTAGTGTCCCACAGCAGCAATCATCTGCCCAACTAGCCCTTTTTTGAAAATCAAAGTTAATCAAACCAAACCTTTATCTTTTTATAAATTAACATGGTCTGTGGACTTTATCGAAACTGAACCTGAATTCTATTTTTTGTCTGATGAATATTTCCAGCTGCTGTGTTAGTTCACTGCTTGGTCGATGGCAGATATGCAATCCGTATGTTTAACTTTAGGTGGCACCATCGTACCATCGTCAGCAGCTGCTGCCTGGACAGAATGCTGCTGTCCTCTACTTCACAGCACTCTTTAAAGTGTGTGTGAATGGCAATGTGCCTTTTAAACATTTGAATTTCAAACACATTTTAATTTACCGTTATTCTATTTTTGTCTAACCTTTTTAAAAGTGGTAATTCAGAAAGACCTTCACGTTCTATCTTGTGTCTATATTTAGTTGTTAAATCTGTTCCTGATCTCTAGGTGAAGATATATCTTGGTCTTAATCTTTTGGCACTTCATGTAAAAGCCGACTCCTTCTCCTCTGCATGTCATTTCCTTGCCTGAGGACCCCCCGTTTTTTTACATCTCATTTGTCTTGTCAAGATGCCAAACATTTTCTGTCAAATTTAGTTTGAAAGCATCGCAATCTCATTAGAGCAGCCTGCTGATTGAGATCTTAATTCCCTCTGTAGAGGAAGATAGAAAGCAGCAATAATTGCAGAAAGTCAAATACATTTGTTCATTTCATTGTAAAATAATGCTGTTATTTTAATAACTCATCCTGAATAATAAATGAGCTTTGAAATAGCTATAGAAATGAGTCATTGACAAATGACAGATTGCCTGAATAACATTTCAAAGTAAATGATTATTTTTGCTGTTGCCTCTGTGTTCTGGGCTCATCACAAGAACAATGCTTCTGTGTCCCGCATCGCATAATGGATTTTGCCTAATTTTGTCTCTTTAAAACGTGGGAGACAAATAAGCCTTTGGTGATAATTCAGGACGTGCAGCGGCAAAAACACAATAAATAATAATTATAAATAATCCCGCGTGGGTGGAAATGTGGGGAACATTGTATATTGTAAGTCTGCAACACTTTAATGACAATCAGACGCTTAATTTCCTGTGTGGATTCCAGTAAATCCCCCCCCCACCCCAAAAAAAGACTGCCCACTCTTGAGCACAGACCAGTAAAGCTGATATTTATCTACATATGGACATTATTTACTGTACTTTCACAACAGTACACAAGTCTTTGACAATGACAATCTAATCATTTCTAAATGTGTGCAGATTGCATAGTGAGCAGGTTTTGCTATAGTGATGGTGACTACTTGCTGGAGTGGAACTCTCTCTACCGGAGCTACAGAATATAAATGTATACACTTAGACTCATCGGAGAGGCTCTGTGAACAAGTGGCAGTGCAGGCCCACAGTGCTGTACGCGTGTGTGGTTTAAAGACTCTCCCATTCAGATGCGAATGTCGCATTCAAATTCTGAGGATTTCTAGTGAGCGTGCCCCTATTAAACTATCAATATTAAATATCACAATTCCGGTCAATATTTGATGAGGCCTATTTTCTAACAATGCAGCTTTCAGGGCTCCGAATCAATATTTAAAAAAAAAGTAAATTTTTCATAACTTTAGCTTTGAAAGCCCAAGTGCATTATTAATATCAGTTACAAGAGCAGTGTGAGAAGTGACAGTTTCCATATGCATTTCATAAACACGGTGGAGGTGAAAACTATAAGCTGTGCACTGATTCCACCTCCTGAATTTTTCCTTGTGCGCATGTGTGTGTGTGTCTGTGTGTGTGTGTCGGGGGGGGGGGACAAGAAGATTTCTGTCAGAGGCTGTGCGCTTTGCCACCCCTGCTGTGTTTAAAATCCATCACTGTCAAGAGAGATTTCCTCTCTCTAACTTTACTTTTACTGCGGACTAGAAATCCCATCTCTGCTGTTCTTTTTCCTCGTCCTCCTTTTGTTTATGAGTCTCATCGAGAGCAGCCTCTGCAGTCACACCTCCCTCGGCCGCTCGTGTCTCTCCTTCTCCCTCCTTCTCCCTCTCCCTCTCACTGATGATCTCCACCAGCCTCTGAAACTTCTCGTTTAACTCCTCCATCCCTCCCACCACTCCGCCCTCGTCCTTCTCTCCATTGCTCTCCAGTGAACTCAGTGACTCAGCCCTTGAATCACAGCCCTCAAATTCATAAGTCTGCAGTGAGTCATAGGGTGGCTGTGACAGGTCAAAGGTGACCTGATCCAGACGGATATTCAGAAGGTCTTCCACGCAGAGAGGTTGCGGGTTGGAGGCTTCTGCTCTCGCAGGCTCTGCACCAAATGCCCAGCCTCTGGTGTTGCCAAACACCCCCCCAGGTAAGGACGAAGGCTGTGCGGTCAAATCCTTCCTCTGGAGTTTGCACATGTTCAGTAGCTGCACTCCCGCTGGGTGCAACCCGCTGTCGCTAGTCCCGTTCATACACGTCCCTCTGTTGTTTGGATTCAGCGAGCCCACAATGCTGTATGTGTCTCCTGCCAGGTAAACAGGAGGGTTTACACAGTTGATTTGACTTCCATTTGAATAGTTTCGCTCTGAAACGGAGGGAAGGGAGGAATCAGTATCAACGTCATCTAATGTGCAGCTGGTGGCTCCAGTGCTAATCTGAGTTTGCGATGACCCCGGTCGCCCCTCTTGCTGGTTTGACAAGGAGCTGGTGTGACTTTGGCATGACGACTCATTTGGGTCACAGTGGGTGAGGTCTGCAATGCTGTTGGCTGGTGTCGACTCCGTTTCTGTTTGGTTTATCTGGAAAAAGAAAAGAAGAAGGGAGAAATTACATCACTCAGGAAGACATGTAGGGATTATCGTATGGAAGAAAATAGGCCATGACTTAATTTCTTTAAGTAACTGAAAAATTGTTAATTGTGAAATTTAATCACTACTGAATATTTTATGATCAAAATATAATTCCACTGTACTGTACAATTAACTGTACTGAAATATGATGACCTCAAGTTTCGAAAATGCATAAACTTTATTAAAGGAGTTGACAAACTCAGACGTGCTCATCTAAACGTCCCTCTCTTGGATCATGTGACTGACAGAACTTAACCTGATTGGGCAGAGGTCTGATTGATTTAATTTGGACTCCTTTTTGTACTGATGTCGGTTGTTACAGTGATTGTTAATCAAATCTGATTAAACCACACCAGCATCAGGGTGTTGCATAAATAGTCATGAAAAATGTTGGCTATAATACAGGGAAACACTATTATTCACTAGCTTATACGAATCAAATCCTTATGGCCTTTCTGTGCTTCCATATATTTGCTACATATTTTATCTGTTAGTATTAACACTATTATCTAACCGTGGTCTGATCCTGATTCTCTTTGGTGTCAGCAGCGTTTGCTTTGCTGCCTTCATTTCTGTCTGTGATTTTGCTCTTCGCCAGCATAACTTCTGCGTCATAACTAGCAGGGCTCATCTCAGGAGAGCGCAGCAGCGGCTCAAAGGTGCTCTGGTTCTGGATGACAAGGGAATTGCCGATGTGACCTCCAGTGAGCCCGTGGGTCAGCTGTCTTAGCTGCAGACCTGCCTCCAGAGGCCCGGCTGGATAATCTCTGAGAACAGGCAGCGTGTGGATGCCGTAGCAGAGGCGTCCATAGAGCGGAGCGGAGCCCGGCCGCTGCTGAGGGTCCAGGCTTGGGCGCGGGTTACGACTCCAGCTGTACGTCCTGGCCCTTGGCGGATTCTGCTGGGTGTACCATCTGTGCCAAGAGATAAATGTCAGAGAAGCACACAATCACACACAAACATGCACGCGCTCCCATGAGCCACCCTTGCAAGGATAAACGTTTTATATTTATTTTTGGGATCAGCTCACATGTTTCTGTTGTTGTGCATGTGCTGCATTCTGTGCATGCTCTGCAGCGCTGTAATGTCAAAAGCTGCGGTGTCTGCTTCCCCTCCCCCCTCATCATCATAGGATATGATGTTCTCCCTGACATCATCCTCCTCGAAGGGTGAGTGGGAGTCTCGCTTCTGATGGCGCAATGACAGCGAGAGTGCACACACCACTAAAGGGCAAAGAGGAGCCACATGACCACATACTCTTCAAACGTTACAGAAGCAACCTGACACAACTGCTCAGCATCTTTCAAAAAGTGACAAACCACATATTTATAGTGCTTCAGAGAACCGACCAAACCTACCCAGCAGAGTGGTGACACAAGCCAGCATGGCCAGTAAGGTGACCAAACTGAATATGAGAGACGTCGAGGCGGACGGCACGGGGAGACAAACCATGTGTCTCTCCCATCTCCTGTCCCTCTGTCTCCCCCTATCCTCTGTCTGCATGCCCCCTCGCAGACAGGGACAAATGGTCACAGTGACCGTGCCCGTGTTTGTCAGACCCGAGGCCCCGTCGCGCAGCACAACTGGCACGTGGAGGGTGAGTAGGGATGAGGAGAAACCAGGGAGGGGCTCCAAGGCTGACTGGAGCACCAGGCTGGCTGTCACACCTGACAACGTGGCGAAAGGAAAAACATACATCAAACACGGACACTGCACAACAACGTCTTGCCGGTTTTGGCTGGTGTCGTGTTTTCTGGATTGTGCATGAAAGAGAAAAAGCAGAGCCAATCGGTGCAACCTCCAGCTTCTCTGATGGTGAGGTTGAGGGCAGAGCTGGATTCTGGAGGGATGCTGAAGTGAACCGGGGTGTCGTGGCCTCCTTGGTCCCTGTCGATGGCTTGCAGAACCTGAACTACCTGCAGAACACAGATCAGGATGAAATTATACATATTTTTAACTTTTCTCACAGTTTTAGCTCTTCAGGAATCGGAATATATTAAAATAAAATATTCTGAATTATGATAATCACTCTTGGAACTGCATATGCAACATGTGACGAGGGGTTCCAAGTAGATGTCGATTAATTTGAGGGGTCATGTGGAAAAACAGCATTCACCTGGCAAAACACTGGGTGGTACAGTATATATTGTGGTTTACAATGTATAAAATCACCAAGGGTAGCGCTGAACACAATCAAAAAAACATCTGCAAAAAAAAGCGCAGCATGAAATCAAATCACGATTGCAAATATTTCTGACTGACTTGACAATGTAAATTTATTTGGCTGCACTGTAAACGGATACACCAGTTGCTCATCTGTTGCATTCCTGACAAAGTTAGTGCTAGTATTAACCCACACTTGCTGTTACCATGGTAACAAATCAACCAGAATTGAAACCTTAAGGATTATAACTTTAATTTCACACTAATGTTTTGTTTTTTCAAGATTCCTAATGTAGCCTAACATGGATAGTGGCAGGACAGTTTATGAGATAAAGTTCTGAAGAATAAGGCCCCTTACTGCATATCATTAATACCCATCAGAACTGCTTTATTAAAAATGTTTGAAAATGTAATGTACCACTTTCTAATCATGGGCTGTTTTAACAACAGGAGGGGAAATGAAATCAAGTCAAAAACAGGAATATAATCTGAAATTAAATGAAATTTCAGGAAAAAAAACCCCAAAACAAGTACAGACCTGACCAGGGGCACTGGAGTCACATACAGACGTTGTGTACTGCCTGTCCAACTCCGGCGCATTGTCATTCTGGTCTAGTGTCTCTATGGCAACCACAACCCTTGACACGAGATTTGGATTGTCTGAAAGAAAAGGAACCCGACACTAATGTTGAAATTATCACTCAATTTCCATCATTTTTACTCCTCACTTTGTATTCCCAACTCCACTCGGTGCTTTGGGTGAAATATGACTCTGGTAAGCTCTGCTGCTCAAAACGCCCGAGGGCAGAGGGGCGGACATACCCCTCTGTGTGGCGATGACTGTGATGTTATGCCACTGCTCCTGCTCACGGTCCAACTCCATCACCGTGCTGACAAAGCCCGTGTCAGAGGCAATGCGGAACAGAGCCTCGGGGTCTGACTGGGGATCAATGGAGTACCTGAGATATACAGAAGCAGGCACGAGCGAGAACGGGAAGAGAAAGATAGTGAGGAGAGCCCTGAGTGAGTGAATGAGTGTGGGATGGTGTAATAACCACCTGATGTTGGTGTTTTGTCCGGTGTCTGGGTCCACAGCGTAGACCCGGCCAACAGAGCAGACAGGGGGGCAGTTCTCAGACACGTCCAGATGGTACCGAGCCTGGGAGAATCGCGGCGGCTCATCAGCATTAAGGACCATGACCCGGACTGTTGCCTGGTCCTTAAAGGGACCTTTCCTGAGGTACCGGGCATCCACCATAGGGTTGGCAACTTCCACAGAGAAAGTATATGAGTTGCGGGTCTCATAATCCAGCAGCTGTTGGGTGAAGAATAAAGCAGCCTCAATCTGTACTTCATTGATGGCCTTTCATATATGATTCATAAGTATATATGCTGCATATTTCTTCCCACATACTGTGCTTCATTATTCATTTCAGATACTTCTGTCACTTTTGTTAATTCTCCATATAACTCATACAATATTCCATTCTGGAGTTTGTCCTTTCTTACATGTTTGGTTAATTAATCATCGGCCTCTCCTCAACCTTTTAATTTAAGATTTCACTGAGCATGTCTTTGAATGCCCAATTCTGTTAAACCCGTAAAAAGGTAAATTCACACGGGCTGCCTTTAACATGGCCCACTCACTTTAAATGAGCTACAATCTTTTCACCAGCTGTGCATTAGTTCATTGTTATTCATTAGTTGCTCGCGTAAATCTTTGGGAATCTGCAGCTGTCAGGAGCAGAATGTGTTTGAGTGGAGTAATGATGTGTTTAAATGACCAAATAAAATTAATTTGCACTACCAGACAGAAGGACATTTATTGAATCTCCTGAAATGTCGCGTATTAGATATTTTTCTTATGTGACCATTTAAGCAAAACCACCTACAATGTAGCTTCAGATCCTCTGCTATTTTGCTTTACACGCACTCTGTGTTTGTACCTGTGTCTCGTCGCTCACCTTGTTCAGCACAATGACAGCCTCTTGGTCTCTTCCAGTTACATTGAATATTTTGGCCTCCTCCGTGTCCAAGATGCTGAACTCCAGCTGTGCATTTTCTCCCAGGTCAGGATCAGTGGCAGTGAGACGGCCCACCTCCACACCTGGAGCTGCCAGCTCCGATACAGAGAATGACCACGCACCTGCAGAGAAGAAAGCAATGGATACAATGGCTCTGAGCGCTGAGTGGTGATGCGACTCCATGTGAAAAAATATACTTCACAAAGTACAGCAGGATGGTGTCTGGCTCCGTTTTGTGTCAAAACGCAGTTATTAACACAATGCATGTGGCTATTATGACTTTCATTGACATATTTCATGATCAAGTTTAAATAACTGGTTCACATTTTTTCAAGTCTATCATAATATGTTACTCACATATCCATATATACGCACATTGGAAGAGTTATTGGTCCCTGTAATCGTTCCACCTGTCCATACTGGCTGTAAGGCGAGTAAGGAGAGGATCATTTGCAGTGACCAGGAACCCTTTCTGCAGCGCACATACAGGCATGGACTTGTTTTATGACACAATGTGAAACTATCCTTTAAGTGTCTTTCATTTGGTGTTCACTTTAAAAACTAAATTGTACGCTACTAATGATTTTAGCCCATGCAAAAATATAATGTCCTCATTCATTCATTAATGTCACCTTATGACAAAGTGCAATCACTCCACTGGACATATAGAAGAATGTAGTTTCTGTTTTGTATTGTATTATAAGAATCTGTAAATAGAGAAGGGTAGATTCCTCTCGTTTATATTACTTATTTTCTTTATTGCTTCTTTATGCCTGTATGCTGTTGAGCTGCTGTAGCGTGCAAATTTCCCCCCGGGAATTAATAAAAGGTTATCTTATCTTATTTGTAAATTATAGTTTTGGCCATATACTGTAGACTTAAATGTCTTAAAATATTGGATGAAATTTTATACATTCAGAATGTTGCCCAATATTTTGGTTTATGACCAAATACTTCTATGAATCCTCTCTTTTTTTTGTGCTGAAACATTTTGCTGATTAATTGACTAGTCGACTGGCAGAAAATGAATCCACAGCTATTTGATCATTGTTTAATTGTCATTAACATTTGCTAGCTAGCTACTCAGATATGCTACTTTTCTCTGTGTTAAGTCATTGTAAATGGAATACATTTGGTGTTGATCAGAGACATTAAGCACACGTTACTTTGGGCTCTGGGAAATTATGACGGGCATTTCTTAAAGGCTGCAGAATTGATATTGAAAGCAGTTGTTAGTTGTAGGCCCAGTTTCTTTCTTTAATGTCTAGACAACATTAGGCATCAACTCAATTAATCCAATGCCTCATTCTATAGGGCCGTACAGGCCCTTTACAGAGATCCCATAGCGTGTGGAAGATTAAATGAGTATTACACATACTGGTTTTCAACTTCATCAGGGGTCAAACAAGGTGGTGCTTTGTCTCCTACATCGTTTGGAATTTATATACATGATTTGGCCATGTGGGATGGGCCTGCACCCAGGAAAGGCATGACACAGAAATAAAGACTAAACTAAAACTAATGGTTCAAACATGCAGTTCATAGAACCGTGAAGCTTCAAATTAACTGATACTGATCTGTCCCATTCTGTTATTAATGAATCAAGAGTGGAGGATTTGCGCTTTACTGAGTTAATCTGCTCTTATGTTATTGTTTAGTTTGGATTACAGTCTGTCCACTTAGCAAGCATGACAAGGCAGCCAGTGATCTGTGGCAGGTCATGGCATTTTCTTGTCATCACATGATGACCTCTGCATCACTTGCGATGCTGCACACCAGCAAGCTGCAAGTTCAGAGAAATGCTTTCGCTTTAATCAGCGCAGCACCACCTTGCTGATTGTTAATCATTCAAATCCTGCACATTATGAAGCACATTTAAAAACCACGCCCCTCGCATCCAAAGAGCTTACTAAATAAGCCGTTTGCTTAAATTGTGGCATAATTGTCAAACGGAAAATAATGACCTAGAGTAAGATGGCGAGGGAGGGAAGATATTGTCAATATCAGTATGTAAATAACAGACGGCTGGCATTTGGAAATATTAAATTGCTTCTATAAAGTACTATATTGCAGCACAATATATCGGCACAAGGAAAGGTTGGGCTTTAAACATTAAGATGAATGGCAGTAAACAGAGACTGTCAGGAAGAAGAAGTAGGGAAGAGGGGGAAAACAGCGGACAGAGGAGAGGTAGTATATAGAGAAATGTCTCAAAGTGTTAAGACACATTCTGTAGTGATTTTACTGTCTATTGAAGCAGAAAGCACTGAACTTTAAGATGAAATATTAATAGCATGGAACAGGGAAAAGCTTGGATAAGAAAAAGTGGACATGAGCTTTCACTCTTCTACTTCAAGGCCCAGTCCATTTGAACCTCCGGGACCAAATGGGAGTGTTTATATGAATGTTAATGCCAGTCATCTTGGCAAGGGTTGTGTTATTATGAGCGATGTTCAGAACAATGATTAGGAAATAAAACTGACTGACAAGCTGTTTAGCTACTTTAGAGCTTAGATCTTATCTTCAACCTGCCTTGACAAGTAGGACCCAAAGGAGACCAAAAATATCAGACTGCTGTCACAAACGCCATTACAAGATGTTTCATCATTTTAATCTTTACTCACACACATATTCTACAGCTAGAGATTGCACGCTGCCGACAGTAAAGTGGTGATCTGATAACAGCAGTGCTTACTCCTTCTGAAGTGAGGGGGGTTGTCGTTGACATCGGTCAGCTTCACAGTGATGGTTGTAGTCCCTGATAATCCCCCAAGATGCCCTCCCATGTCTTTGGCCTGGAGGACGACCAGATATTCATCCCGAGTCTCTCTGTCCATGTCAGGTACTGCGGTCCGCAGGATGCCTGGTGGGGGGGGGAGAGCAGGACATGGAGCAAAAATCACAACAGCAACAGATTTCACAGTGACACAGCGTCTCTGGAAATTACTGTCAAAGCGAGTCAGATGCATACATTTTAGAATCAGGGCATTGGAAAACACATGACTCCGGGCCACACAAAATGTGAGTTCAAATGTTCTTATCCACATTGGACATATGGTAGCAAAGACACATATTAAACATGATTTCTAACCATTTCTAATCACAGCTGGAGAGGCATTTTATGGAAAACAGCGTTGTGGTGATGTGTGGCTGTGACCAGACCTGTCTGAGGATCCACAGAGAAATACTCTTGGCCTTGAGCAATGGCATACACTAGCCGGGCGCTGTTTCCATATGTCGGATCATCAGCATCTCTGGCTGTGACTTGGATTATGGACGTGCCTGTGCGTGCGAAAGAGAGGAGGCAAAAAAAGTCATAAGTCAAGCTTACAGTGATACTCTACGCAAAATCTACCTTTGAAATATACTTACATCTGTAGGATTAAAGGGATAACATGGCTCTATGCTGTCTATCTGTATACACAGTATCTCAGGACCATCATCTTTTGATAAAATATGACTCAATACAACTGAACAGTTTCCATCCTTGCATCTCTGGAGCTGTGCCAGATGCACAGTCGATTATGCTGCAGGAATAGGCTTAGAATTGCGATGATTAATTGATTAGCTGACTGACAGAAGATTAGTCTGCAACTACTCTGATAATCAATTGTATCAGTCATTTTTAGGTATTGTAGTGTTGTTAATTAAAAACAATCTGAATACATCTCATTGGGCTCCTGGAAGTTGTGATGGGAATCTTTCACTCTTTCTCACATTTTCTAGACTGATGATTATTGTTATCACAGATTATTCAGCAAAAAATAATCACATCTCATCCAAGTAGGTTGAGAGGCCATCAAATCTATCTATCGCCATCATCAGGTCAAAGTTTCAATTTGTTCAATGCTTTGGTTCATGTGTTCAGTGCTAATTAACAAGTGTTAGCATGCTAACATGTTTAAAATAAGATGGTGACAATGTTAAACATTTCCTGCAACACATCAGCATTTTAGCAATTTCACTGTGCATGTTACCATGCTGACATTAGCATTTAGCTCAAAGCACCGCTGTGCCTAAGTACAGACACAATCTGTCTGAAATCACTCCTTATTTACTATTATTAATATAATATGTTATATAAGGGGTAGTGAATGATTGAACAAATGAGATATTTTGGACACAGCCTTGGTCTTGTTTTGCTGTGAAACTCTTAAACTAAATAAATTCAAGCTGACCACTGCTGCTGCTCCCCACGAAGGACGACACTGCTAGCATTTTACTGCCACTTTATTGTTTTAGTGCTGTACCTATGTTCGCCATCTCTGGTACCATGGCAACGTAGAGTTCATTGGGGAAGACAGGCGGGTTGTCATTGATGTCCTGCACTCTGATGATGAACTCAGAGGAGGGCTCCAGGGCTCGGCCAGTCTGACGGTCTGTAGCTGTTGCAACGAGACGGTACTGGTCCTTTTCCTCGCGGTCTAGAGACTTAGTGACATGTATGTTGCCGGTGTTGCTGTCGATAACAAACACAGAGCCCACTCCCTCTCCCTCCAACATGTACTTAGTGCGTCCGTCTCCTCTGTCCATATCTGTGTGCAGCTGGAAAATAGAAACATGCAGAGTAAATGACTGTGACACCTTCAGACATCACGTTCAGACACAGTGTGCTGATGCAGGTATCGCTCATTAGCACTCATCTATTTGTCTGGCAAGTACGGCAAACGGGGGAGTACGGGAAATGGGTGATTTATGTTAAGAAGGGATGTGCTCGGTGAATTTGAAATGAATGGCACCAGGTGTGGAAGATACATATGGGACCAGGATGAGTACTGATGCCTACAGCTAATTAACTCACTGGACCAAACATGCCATTGGGGATTTGCTGAGGGATAAAAACCACATCAATGTGGACAGTGGCCCTACAAATGCCCTACATGTATGTTCACAGATGCATTCTGCTAAGTATCCATCAGTAAATCTTTCTGTCTCTTCTAGCCATCTGTCCCTCCTCCTTCATTGTAAATACATCTGCCTGACTTCCCAGTACCTTTTAAACCACCTCTGTTTCCAGTCCTTGTGTCTCTCTCTCTTTTCATCAAGTTACCTCGGTTACACAGAATGCCCATCTGCTCGCATTTCTTACCCCACCCCACCCCCGTCGGACTATCTGTTTTTGCTCTCTGGTGCAGAATACTTGCTTGGTATTTAATGGCAGAGAGGATCTTAGTGTGAGCTAGATAGGTAAAAGGCCAAACAAACAGAAATGGGAAGCCAAAGAGATTACTCAGCCGTCACCACACTGAGCTTTCTGATCAGGAACCTTCACATCTCTCTGCCCTTAAGGCGCATCTGCACATGTTCATAATCCACAAGGCTTACTCACAACCTCTGCTGTGGTCCTTAGATACTCGGGAACTAAAGCCTCAAATTGAATTCAGCTGCAACAATGGCTGGTCACAAATTTACAGAGCAGTTTCATATGATTTTTGCGAGGCACATGCATTTGGTTAAATGGAATTTGTTTGCGCAACCGTTAGAAATAGACTTTTAATTGCCTATAAAATGTAGTGTACAATTAGTGTGCACAAGACAGATGCCCACTTGAGTATCTATATACTGTATATTCCATACATACGGCATATAACATATATGTGTATGTGTATTTCACACACACACTGCACAGCATGCAGGCAGAGACTGGGAGAAAATATTAGATTAGTGTACATTCCGTGTGCCGTGTGTATGTTTTGGAGGATAAAGTTGGGGATTATAGAAACTCGTGATGGCATACCCTACGAGTGGCTAGACAAGGGACTCCGGGTTTTTTATTCCCTACACCCACCTCCCTCTCTTTCCTTTCTTCCATGAAGCTAGCTCTGATTTTGATCCCACACTTCACGAGAGACATCTTTGTCAGAGTCTGTGCCTATCTCGCTCTCCTGCTCTTTGCCCTCCCCCTCCACTCACACTCCATCCTCTCTCACCCTCTACTCTCTGTCCAGCCCTCCTCTCCTCACTGTCTAATTGCTGGCTCAGTCCTGCTGTGCTTCAGTCAGCATGGAAAAACACTCTCACGGTGGGGAAGAAATGTATCCGCCCCGTACAAATAAAGCTGGAAAAGGAAATTGTCTCTTCCAGGTCCTTTGTCACTTTCTCTCCTAGTCTGTAATCTGAATTTTCCCTTCCTCACACATCCACCTCAGGGTTTATATCTGCCTCACGCTGCTTTCTGTAGCAGCCAAATTCTTCCCGTTTCACACCGGCTGAGGCATCTGTGATTTGATCTGTTGATAACTCACCTCAGACCTCGCACTGGCTAGGGATTTGAGGAGATCTATATTGTCTAATTTTGAACAAACTGAGCTGACTATGAGGGGAAAAAAGTGCTTCCAACCCCCCTTCGCAATGCAGGAATGCTTTATTACATGAATATCAACATCAAGACTGTGCTTGCAGAGGAATGAGCAGTCTCGTGTGTCTGATTGCTTTAACACCCCTCCCTGACTGTATCAATAACAAGAGAGGAAGATTAAACATTTATGAGGTGTATACTGCACTGGTAAGAATCCAATCTAGACTGCCACTATAAAGTATATGGCTAGCTAGCTACAAAGTGGCTGGCAGCATTCCCTGTTAGTGTTACACCTGATATAATCCCACTCTAAGTATGCTGTAGATGCCAGCAGCTGCATTAGTGCGAAGCGCCTGACTGTGAAATGCTACAAGTAAACCCCTGGGATCTGAATGGTTCAGGTGTGCAGTGGATTAAATCATCTCAGACACCGAAAGCAGTTGAAGGTTGCTGGTGTGGCCACTGTAAAAACTCAAGTATGTGACACAAAACAACACAAACACTGCAATTAAATGGATATTTGTGTCACGTTGCCGAACGTGTGATGGGGCATTTTGAGAGTTTATGCAAGCACATAAATTAGATTCTGTAGAGAAATTATTATCAAGAAATCTATTTGGACCTTAATGAATGCATTTTGCTAATACACTGTGCTAAGTGCACAATTTGCTCTTTTGCCCTCTGTCAATGTCCTTGACCTTTGGACACTCATTCTGTCTGTCTTGCTATTCTGCTTCTGAAAATGTTTCAGCTCGAGTCACAGATTTGCACATGACCCGGGTCTTTATGAACCTGCCTCATAAGAAAGTTTATTAGAAACTGGAGAGAAGTTTCTGCTGAGCTCCAAGTTCTGTCAGAGGCTAAGCTGAACACAAACACACTCCCATACAGTAGCTATCTTACAGCTAATGTCTGTGCAGTTGGCACACAAATATTAAACTCAGCTCAGGGCTCTGCACTTTTCACAAAAAAACTACCTGACAAATTGAATTTAATAAACGATCATAGAACTATGTAACCAATACAGATTACTTACTCCAATAATTGTAAAACCGTTGTCTTTGGGAATCAATTACCATTCAAGTGAGGGGGTGTCATCTAGTTCTCTCAATACATCCATGGAGTGTGCAGGCCAACTTGACAGCGCACAGAGCAGAGATGCCGAGAGCAAGACAGGCACTGTGTGCGAGTGTACAAGGGTTTGTGAGCACACAGCAGGGAAACTGAGAGGAAATGAGTCAAACTGAGTGAACGAGGTTATCAGTGTGCACTTACAGTGTGCTGATAATAGCGCACAAATACATTCGTTTACAAAACACGCAAATAAATGATTTGTTTGCTCAAATTCAATTATTCTTTCTCTACAAAACATATTAGGCACAGGTTATTCACATGCTGACCGGTTGTGACAACAGCTTACCCGTCCAATGAGCACAGGCTCGGGCCCTCTGTACTCCTCGATCACAAAGAACTGGTTCCAGAGCCAGCTCCTCCGGCGGCGAGGGCGAGGCTCCACGAGCGGCTGGGACGGCCCCGACCGACCGTCTTCGGACTCCGTGACCCATTTAGAGCTGCCCCGTGTCCTCTCAGGCAGAACGTCACCCGTCTCCAAAAGGGGCTCAGGCTGGCGAGTGTACTCCTCCTCTGAACTCGGCATCAGACTAGGAGCATTAATTACACCTTCGACATCTCCATTAGTCAAATTGCTTCTTTTCTCGTGGTTCAGGGTGAGTTCAGGACTATGTTTAGTTATTAGGGACTTGGCAGCAGATTCAGGATGTTTAAGTATGACTGTTTGCCTCACTACGTTGTCCTTAAAGTCAGAATCATTACGTTTTCTGTCACTTAGTCTAAAAGCCACATTTGGCGAGGTTCTTTCATCATCCTTTGCATTCTGAAGCAGGCTTTCCAATTCTTTGACACTCACAAAAAAGTTGTCCATGGACTCTGGATGACGTAAAACTTGTTGTCTTTTGCTTGATGTTACATGCAAATCCTCTTCGTCTGAAAGCCCCCCAGACACTGAAATGCCACTTCTTTCCCCTTTACAGAATAGAAGGAAAAGAAGCACAATGTGTGCTGCCATTGCTAAGATGAACTGATACGTTTGTTTCAAAGAACTACTGATAAACGGCTGATCAGATGCAGGTTCTCACGATGGGCCATCTTGTGTTCTGACACCGCCCGTCTCCTCCTGCCTCTTCGGCTTTCTTCTCACCAGAGTAGTGAGTCTTCATTTTGCCTCCTTTCCTCACATTTTTCCCCATGCAGTACACAAGCTGCACAGCATTACCTGAGAGAAGACACAATTAGTGTGATCTTGACTGCACTCATTAAAATGTGAAACAAGTGCTTCAAGATACAGAAGTGAAAAGACAAAGAGAAGGACATTTTACTCATTATCTTTGGAGGTTTTCATATTTTGAGACAAATGTGGAGACACGTTTTGTTATCAGAGCTGCTCAGCCAGCTAAAAAAAAAAACAAAAAAAAACAAAAAAAGGAAGAATTACCTTTATACCAGATGCTGTTATTCATATCATTCTCATTGCTGCTGTGTGTGAATCCTGTTATTGATTGACACTCCGGCGTTCTCACAGAATCAAGTGTGGTCTTAAAACTTTTCAATTAATTTAGAGCCCCAGGGCCCGGCAGTGAGGTGGAGCTCAGGTACTTTACTGTTCCTTGTCACACACAATTGCCTGGACATCTGGGTGATTGATGTCATCCCTAAAGATGGTCTCCCCATGCCTCAATGCCCAGTAGTGAAAGAAGTTCCCCTTGAGATTAATTAGACTCATAAATTATTTAATCAATGGCTTGTCCTCATTTCCCAAAAGTTTAATGATCTGAGTTTCGTTAGTATTTGAGTCAGATCATGGCCATTGATCTTTCAAATTTGATGTACTGAAGAGTGTCAGAGCGGCATAGCAAGACTGAAACTGTGCAATTGCGGTTTTTCATCCCTGTTCTACCTGCATCAATCACTGTGTCTCGCCATTTCCTGCACTGAATGCAAATGTTTTGACATCTGTTTTTCCCCATAATGCATGCATGAGGCAAGAATTATCACACTAACACACACACTGCATGAGCCTGTCACGGGTGTGCGAAGTACCAGAGGCAAGGAAAGGACCCAAGAGCAGACAGCACAGGCAGCCGTGAGCAGTTCTGCGATTTATATGCAGTAATGAGCTTAGATGCAGGTAACGCAGGTAGACAGGCAACAGGTAAGTCCAAGCTCAGAGACAACAGCACGAGGAACATCCACAGGGCCGAACTGCACACAGTACAAGCAGTAGTACGACCAGTGACGTAAACAGGACGAATCGACAAAGGACCAACCAAAGGATCTGCTATATATAGAAAAGGGACTAACGAGGGAATCAGGGGCAGGTGAGCACTAGAACACAGGTGAACCTAATCAAAGCTGGAAGGAAACGAACAAAGACAGGAAGTAAATCAGAACATAGGAACAGAATAGTCCTGCAAAATAAAACAGGACGCAGAGCTGGTGGTTGTAACGGAGTCGTGCAGGGAGGCAGACTTCATGCAATTTTAAATACAGTTTTCACAAATCTCTTTTGAACAGATTTACTGTGAAAGACTTAAGTGTTAGAATTCTAAAAAGATGACAGAGATTTCCCTGCATGACCTGCTATGCTGAACTATGCTATGCAAATATTATTTGATTCATTTACATTCAAATAAGCACAGAGTGGGACTGTATTATATGAACCATAGCATTTTCTGATATATCCAAATTTATATGCTTCATATGGAGGGAAGGACACATGAAAATGAAACCAATGTTATAAACAAATAGTAAATAGTAGACTTTAGAACAGTCAGTTTGTGCATTGGATCATAGTAATAGTAATTAATGCTCTTCTTTAGGTCATCTCTTCTTAAAAGCAAATTCCCCCTTGAATTTCTTCTTTTCACTTTGCACACCACTTATACCAATATCATCCATACTGTATGTAATTCTTCATGTTCTGCCACTGCATCTGCTTACCATCATCTTAAATCTAGCAAATTACAAGAAGAGGTTCTTCCAAAACACTTTTGTCTCCCTCAGCTGTTGTGTATTAGCATAGACTGAGCTCACGGCTTACATTTCTCTCCCCTAGCTTTGCTCCAAAAACCACGTTGCCAGCAGTACATGTCATTCACTGTTGTTTGAAGTTTTTACAGTATGAGTGCGCATGAGATGTGTGTGAAACGTAAGGCTACAGGATGAAAATGTGAGGACGATTTGCTGTTGCCGGCTCAGAATGGAATGATGAGTGGTGACATAGCTCTAAATTGCAAATCGCTGTTTTCAGTCTCACTTCACCCTGCAAAGAGTCGCTTCACTGCAACAAGGCTATTTCATTTTTATTAAAAATAGCCTGTGCATGTCAGACCTTTTACATAGGGAAAAATGGGAGATGGAGGCAGAGAGGGAATGGGTGGGGGGGTAGGGTGGATGTGATGGTGGTGGTAGAAGTACATTGGGAGGGGGCCAGCCTGGCTGGCTTAAACGACTGAGACGTGGACAGATTCCGTTCCATTTGAGCATCTCTGCCTTTCTCTCCTTCTGCCATTCGTCTTAATGCTTATAGAGCTCTCAGCCATTCTCACTGCCTCTCTCCTGCTCCGTGCACACATGGAAATCTCCTAAGTCTATCCAAATCAGACGGGAGAGGAGAGACCCACTGTACTCAGCACATCAGTCACCTCATTATAGTTGAGGCTTGACACAGCTTAACCTTAAGTGATGCCGCCGCAGCGCAACAACTGTGCTGAGCAAGCGTTTGGCCTCGTATTTATTTGTCATATGAAAATGCTTGTGGTTACAAGGTGTGCTGTCTGTATCTGTGCGTGTGTGTGTGTGTGTGTGTGTGTGTGTGTGTGAGAGAGAGAGAGACAGAGAGAGAGAGAGAGAGAGAGAGAGAATAGTTGTAGATAACATCTTCTTTGACATAACATTATGTTGTAAACAATGAAGGACATTACATTTCTCAAAGCACATGACGGCTTTTTGCAGCTTCTCTTTAGACTCACATCTGGACTGCTTATTAGACCACATCTAGATATAGATACACTAAACAGCCCGGAGCGTGACCTTGTCTTGCTGGAGGAAGCCAAGAGAAGGACCTACTCGATGCATGTTAATGTGATTTACACACTTGGGCTGACTATTATAACGAATGCAACGTCCCAAAATATTGCTCCTAAGTGAGGAGCAAGCTCGCGGCCCCGCGTGATTGCGCACGCGTGCGCGAGCGCACATACGCAGACGGTGCCTCGCCAGAAAACGAGAAGGGAAGCGCAGCGTTATTCTGCGCCATCTGTCAAAGCCTGGCGCTCAGCTCGGTCACTCAGAACATGCTGTGCTTCTCCAAACCTTTCGCTCAGCCGCGTGTCAATTCACCTGGACAGCTCGCTCACATCTGCTGGCCTCTACGCGAACAAACAAACTGACAGGGAAACAGTTTGGAAACCGCCCCCCCCCCCAAAAAAAAAAAATTAAAAACTGAAGGATAAAGTAGAGAGCCGACGAGAGGAAACTTGACCGTGGGGGAGAAAGAGGCTTCACCCAAATAAAGCAGTGAATCGTGAAGATATACAAAGTCCTTACCGTCTGTTTGCAGCTCTGCTGCTTCTCCGGTTTAACGGAGCTGAAATGATCCAACGTGGGAAACGATGCCGAGGTTCATCTGAGCTCAACGTGAGGTCTGTCCACTTAGCCCAGTCTCTCCTCTGTCTCTCTCTCTCCCTCTCTCTCAATCCCTCTCTCCCCCTCTCTCTCCCTCTCATACTCTCTCTCTCCCTCTCTCCCCCTCCCTCTATCCCTCTCTCTCTCTCCCTCCCTCTCTCTCCCCCTCCCTCTATCCCTCTCTCTCTATCCCTCTCCCTCCCTCTCTCTCCCTCTCTCCCCCTCTGTCCATTAGTTTCTAACTGTCTCAGGAAGAGATGGTCCCCCTAAAAGCCCATACTATCTGAGGACACATATGGACTACAGTACCACCCTTACTGACAAATTGTCATTTTGGGTTGTCAGTTTGTTCACATTTATTATTCTCAACAACATATAAATCGTTGAAGCCCCTTCAATATTTTATGGTTGGGCTGTAGCCTAACATATCCTTGAAAGCAATCCAGTGTTTTGTAATCTGCTTAAGTATAGCCAGTCTGCATAATCATCTTCGATACATAAGCATTTTACCAGTTGTTCCACCCAGAAGCTGGATCAGAAAATTGCTACTCAGGACGCATTAAAAGATGAAATTTCATCAATTTCACCAATCTTTGAATTAGTGAACTCCTACTTGCTAAACACATGTCTAAATTGTATGACTGTAATTACCTCATTCTTACCACTTTGATAGGATATTTTATCCAGTGACTTAAATGGATTTAAATTGATGGTCAATTTAGTATAGTACATTGCTGTAAGTCAGTCTCCCATTAAGTCTTCACTTTAAGCAGATTTTTATGAGTCATTTCAGTTCCTCATCTGAGTTCCTAGAAAAAGAAAACCAACTTCAAACAAGATAATATAAATTTGTACTTACTAATCCAAATTTCAAACATGAATGTTCAAAACAACATTTTTTCATACTTTGTTTATATTTGTCAAGTCCTTTGGATACCAAAGATCAAAACATTTCAGCGCACTTTCAGCGCCGCAAAAGTGACCATTCATCTAGAGAGTGCAGCTCTGCTTTGCTCATCGATGTTTCTTGAGGATTCTTGAGTTCCGCCTCCTGGCTAAGAAACAAGAGAGCCTTTAAACAAGAGGTGATGAGACAAGTGTTCACTGGCATGACTGGAAAGCAAACCTGCAACCGTAAGGCCACTCCTCAGATCCAATGTACCCAGCTGGGTATGGAGGTTTATTAGTGACAAAACTACTATCACAAGACAAAGCCAAGCCGTAAGATATCTTCTAGTCAAGATGTGAGCGCACACAGGGACACATTTGCAAGTGCAAAACATGTTCTGAGGTCCGACTCTGAGCGGGGCCTGTCAAGCATTTGTTGGCAAATTTCTGGCTGTTAGGGTCAAATGTTTTCAAAGTTCTTTTAGGCAAATTAAAAACCAGATGAACTGATGTAACTTAGAAGGCAGGGGCTGTGATATTTCACTTTTTGGTCAAATTCCAGCGGCGTTTGCTCTGCACTCAGCCTGAGTTTGCATGCGAGAAGGAGGAATTGCCAAACTGAACAAAAAGCTTTGAAGAGGGCAAGCAAAGGAAGCCCTAACGCTCACTGAGTCACAGCTCTTCTTGCAGGCTCTAAACATTGATTACAATCACGACTCTGTCATTGCTCGCTCTCAGAACTACTTGTTCTGTACTCACAAGTCTGTCCCTGCAAGCTTTCAAATCTAGACCACCAAATTGGTTTCCACTTGTTTTTTGTTTTTCCACTCGCTCAATAATTCTGTCATTAATGAACTTCCAAAGATGGGAATTATAGATGAGGTTGGGGAGGAAGGGAGGCTTTGCCATCTTCCTCCCTCTCACAGCTGCTTTCACTCATACAGTAGCACTAGTGTAGGTAGAGAAGACACTCAAATCTGGCATCATCACACAACCCTGCCTGGAGTTGATTTCCTATAGTGGATGACACACAGATATACAGGCAGGTGCACACATATTCACACATTAGCCAATAAAACCTCGGTCATACAGTATATGGCACTTTATAAAAATAAGCTCATTGTTTCAGCATGTAGAACCACAACCTTAAAGAGGCGCTGCACACTTACACATGTTTTTGAGCTGCAAACTAAATGACATGACTGTGGTGAAACACATCAATGCTGGTGTTCATATTGACATTTCTTACCAAATGTATACAAAATCAGCATTTCATGGGTTTATAATAGGCTCAACACGCATTACCTGTTTTAAATCAGCCCTTAACCTGCAAGCTCACTGCTGACACAGAGTCAACAGGTTGGGACCTGTCTACGTCATGAAATGTATATAAAAAAAAAAGACTCTTCTCAGTGTCAGTGAGTCTCCCCGTGTCACCTGACCCACACACTCTGTAGCCACGATGCCTCCTATAGGTGTTGTTCCCTCACTGAGGGTGGAGTTACACTTTATAAGCACCAGTCCAACATTTTGACATGTTGTTGCATAATTCATATGCCATAAGGTTTCCTCCCACATGGTAAACTGCCTCACCTTTATAAACGTTATATATTTCAGCTGCCCAAACTGAAGCCAGCAGTGAGGATGAGGATGAAAAGCTTGATACCTTTTGCCTTAATTAAGGTGTCCTTTGCAGCCATTGTCAACTGTTTAATTTACTAGCAGACTGCTCAAATAGAATAAACAGGCAAGTTTAGCAAAATTTAATTTATTCCTTAATTTATTGAAATATCAAAGAAACTTCAGACGGGTTCTGACAGCAGACACAAATCAGTTTCCCACTCTTTACTGTTTATTACTACAGCTACATTAGCTCCATTATATGCTGCAATATGTTACGACCTTCAGACTCCAGACATTAGGTTTTTGAAACTATTCACTATTCACTATTTCCGTGTCTGTGTTTATGTGGTTCAAGCACATGCGGGAGTAGCAGTTTGTAATTATCTCCCATTCTTGGAATGATTCATAATGTTTTAACGCCTAAATCAAAATGCCAGCCAGCAGTGTACTGTTAGAATACATGTTATCATCAGTGCAAACAAAACATCAGCTGTTTATTAGCGGGAACGATATGCATGCCCAAATCATTTGAGAAATAGCCTGGAGGATGCAACTGCCTGTCCTGTTCATTAATTTAGTATCTTCCATCATGTCTCTCCAAAATACTCCCTGATGTTTGCCTTTCTTTTCCCATGCCATTTGTGTTTGTTTCATGTCTTTACCCAGACAGAGTCACGTCCTGTCGTCCTCTTCTCTTTTGTCTTTCCTTTTCTCTGTAATATTCCTCTTTCAAATCCTCTCTGCTCCTGCGAGTCCATCCTTTTGAAGAGACGTGATAAATGTCCACACAGTTTCCTGAGTATGCGTCCCTGTGTGTGGCCCTGTATACAGCCTCTCTGGCTATTGATGTGGCCTCGTCCACTGTCAGTCCCCATTGAACCCCTTGGTCCAAAATTGAGTAGGCATAGGGTGATCCCGAGCCCACAGAGAAGAGCGTTCCCTGCAGGCGTGAACCATCACTGCATACATAGTACAGACTGGGCCCAGAGAAACTCACTCTCTTTCTGGCGAAGCGCCGTTGTCCACCAATTGTTGAAGAAGAGCTCTGACTTTTTGTCTTTGCAGGACTTGTATCTAAAGACTTTCCCAGATCAGTCATTTGACTCGTTGTTGTTTCTCTATGAGCACTGAGGTCAATCTTTGCACCTCCGTGGTCATGGCACTCATTTACCTCTCCTCCATCCCACCCACACAGTGTGGCAGCCACACACAGCTCAGTTCCCTTAAACGGGTGAAGCATGTGGGAAAGCAATTTGGCAGCTCCGCTTGTGGACAGCCGTCGACCGTGGCGCAGTTGGTAGAGCCGCAGTTCTCGAGACAGAATCCGTTTCCAAAGGGCACAGTCGGCTGAAGTCCCTGAAGTTGTACCCACCAAGTGACTGTGAATGGGCAGGATCTTCTGGGCGGCCGGGCATGCCACGAGCCCAGAGCAACTGGAACGAGTGTCTGCTGCAGCCAGCACGCCGCCCTGAAACATGAAAGCCAGGGTGGTGGTGCCATGAGACATGGGAAAGGGCAGAGGGACAGACTGAGAGGAGTCCAAAGGAAGGCTAGTAGGCAAGAAGAGAGATGGAAAGATGGAGTCTTGAGATGAGTTGGCACAACTGATTTGCCCAAACTGGATTGGACTTTCACCCAGGTATTCTGGAACTGGTATATAAAAATTAAACTGATTTGTGCTATTGCTGAAGGGCAAACCGCTCACATAGTCACAACCAGTCTTCTTTCCAAAAGGCACTGAAGAACATTCGGAGGTTATACTTTCCAGAAAGATGTCCTGGAAATTGCACAGGTCCTGTAAAGCCATTGAATATGATGTCATCTGACATTGGTTTGTATGCCATCTAGAGTTGTAGATTGTCTATTTTAACAGCAGTCACCCTTTATATAGATAACAAGACTGCGTTCATTTATGTGTGGTCATCTGAAACAACCTATCAGCAACATTTACCAACGCCTCATTCCCTTGACTTTGAAGCATCAACAGTCAGCATCCCATGGGTAATTAGTTTTGGCTGTGGTATCAGGTTGTTTTTCAGATCAGATTTCTTCAAAGTCTGATGTGGGTGTAGGCCAAAGAGAATGCAGGGTGATGGCAAGGCCTTGCATAGAGCACATCAAATTCAGTTAGACTCACCCCCATGGAAAGACAATCAGGAATAAAATCCTGAGTCAAACAAGTCAAACAACATTTTTGTTAATTCAATTCAGTTTTATTTATTTAGCGCAAGTTATCTCAGGGCACTTGTTCATACAGAGCAGGTCTATACCGACTCTTCATTTACAGAGACCCAGCAATTTCAACCATGAGCAAGCACTAGGCAACAGTGGCAAGGAAAAACACCCTTTTAACAGGCAGAAACCTCGAACAGAACCAGAACCAGACTCTGGGTGGGCGCTCATCTGCTTAGACCGGTTGGGTTGAGAGAGAGTGCGAGCAGGAGGAAAGAGAACACACAGCAGCACAGCACAGTTCCACATACAGATGTAACGCAACAGTAGTATTAATGGTACCAATGTTAACATTAATAAAAATAATAGCAGTAGCAATACAATGATAACAAGAGCAATGACAATAATTGCAACAGCGGCTGTTGAGCAGGAACATTGGGATTCACATTCACAGATCCAGACTCCACAGATACAGCGTCCACAGATCCAGACTCCACAGTTCTGCTCTCCACAGAAATACTGTTGCACAGCAGAGTCAATGTAGCCAAGCCCAAAAGCCATTTTATGCAAATGTCTGCACCTGCAACACCGGAATATCAGGTAAGCCTACATTACGCAGGTTATATGCTCACAGAGCTGCTACCTGCTTGGGAAGTAATCTGCCCTGTGTAAACATTATTTTACACATTACAAACTTTATTTGTTCCAATGGATTACTAAAGAACTCAAGGATTACATGTTTGTTTTTACGTTCATAAACCTCAAAATGAATGTGTTACACTCCTTCATTTTTGGATATGTCTTCACTACTGCTTTTATAATGGTAAGAGACTCTATGAGACTTAACCCTGATATCAGTTGCTATATATTTTTATAGTAACAATGACAACAATGTGGCAATGTGGAAGGGGTTGCTTGACGTAATAAACCTGCAAAGAATCATCTAAATCTGCAGCTCCCCTCGGCTTTGTGAAGCTATACAGAGAGTGTCAGCTCATTGTTCAGCTGTCTGGCTGCAACTTTAACATTTAGGTTACTTGCTGTCAAAGGGTCGTTTTCGGGTGCAGCTGTTTTCACCGAAAAAGCTCTAAAAAGCCACTGTACACAACCTGCTCGGCACCAAACAGCAGACGCAGTTAGCAACTAGTTGGTGAACATAGTGGATCATTTAGCAGCTAAAGACACAGATATTCCACTCAGGAGTTGATAGAAACCCAAAACAGAGCAAACAAGTGAGTGAAACTTGGACTTACATTTGCCAGGTGTCTCCCAATGAATGAAAAACTGTTTGCTAGTTAGTCATATCAACCTAAAAGGTGATGATTAACCCTATCCAGGATTGTCTCATCCACCGCATGGGAGACAGTCGATGCAATTCTCTGGCCAAGAAAATCAGTAAATGCAGGTTTAAGCAAGCGAACGTCCTCTTGAAAATATGTCTCTTGGCAACATATCCATGTTTCCTGCCTAATTTATTTGAGTGGAAAAAGAGCCCGTTGTCTTGATATTCACTTTTTATTTTATTTACATATCTTTCTCTTCTCCCAGGGACACTGTGTGTTACATTCAACCTCCTCACCCCAGACCAATGAGAGCCTGCCTGACAATTTCATAAGGTTTGACTTAGCCCCTGACAAAGTGGTAGATGGCTCAATGGTCCATGTGCGGCATCAATGCTCCAGGCCATGTCAGCTTGCAGTGGAGGTGGTGGTGTCCACATTAAGAAAGACAGATTTAGTGGTCTTCAGGAGGAAATGGATCAGCAGCACAGTCCGAGTCTACAGGATCCAAAAGGTGCTGCTCAAACTGCCCCCATCCATTTTATATAAACAGGACTTTTTCAACAGGCGCGTTTTGGACGTCCAGAATGTGACAGTTCGAGCTTGGTTAGACCGTCTTAATAATGGCAGTGAACCCGGAACATACCAGGGCTCCATGTTGAGGATTTATAAAGTGCTGCAGATAAACCCCCTCTCAGAGCGCCCAAGTAAACCTCCCACTGAGTGTCCTTCATGGTTTCATCAACTGATGTGGCAGATGACGAGAAACAGAATTTATCGTTGTCAACACGAGTCAGGTCAGACCCTTCATCACATTTTCTCACATTGTTCACCTCTCGTCTTTATTACCAAACCTTTTTATATTGTTTGTGTATGTAATCATTTGCTGTTTTGCTTGTACGCAGACATAGTTGATATGCTAAAGTTTCCCCTGGCAAGTACTGGTGAGCACTTTGGAGTGGTCCGCAGGTTCCAGCCTTTTATCAACAGAGCCTTGGAGAGAGA
Source organism: Gadopsis marmoratus (assembly GCA_036023855.1). Classification (NCBI taxonomy): domain Eukaryota; kingdom Metazoa; phylum Chordata; class Actinopteri; order Centrarchiformes; family Percichthyidae; genus Gadopsis; species Gadopsis marmoratus. The sequence goes on from JAVQJF010103594.1 coordinate 39,168, forward strand.
CCGTCTTCACGCTGTGACACAGCCCAGGTTGGACTTGCACTTCACACACTGACTTCTCATGTAGGTCCGTTTAGCTGGAGTTTATTCTGTGTGAAGCTCAACTACTCAGGGTGAAAAAAAAAATATCTCCAGCAGGGTCTCCAAATGTCGTATCAAACTCTTAAGAATAGCAGAATTTTTAGATGTTAAATACTGTACAGGTGTACAATAAAATCAAATAATCTCGACAAAACACAGCATATTGCCTCAAATGCACAGTATGTAGTGCCAGTGGTTTGTGTTGATATCAGCAGATTAATGGGCCACAGGTCAGTGATTGCTTTCTTTTCAGTGCTGGCAGCTGTTACAACACACTCCGCTTTTAGTTTTACTCCACCGTCATTATAAATGTCTTTACAAGCTTCATGACGCCTCTTCACCAGAGCATATAAGCTTTTTATTTACGGTCAACGACAGACAGCGAGGTCAGTCATTTTTGGCAGATAGCGCTGTGCTGCAAATTCAACCTCACGCTTCAGTGGCCGAAGAAATTATTTGTCAAGGCATGTTTCCTTGCTTGATTTCCAGCGTCACCTTATCTGTGTGGATCTACCTACTGAAACGGTGTCACAGGAAGCAGTGTGGGATCATCCATCACGTCGACAGGAAAAATGTATACAACTCCGTTCTAATGCAGCTTACAGACAGAGGTGGGTCTCGGCAGCGTGTGTGTACACCTGATACCAGTTTAGGAGACTAGATTGAGGTATCACGAGGTGATTGTGAGTGATGATGTGTGTTTTGTGAGCCTGTGGAACAGACTGTGTTATGTATTAATAAAGAGCGTTGGATCTCCTGTGGAGAAATATATGACTGTCATATCTCCTGTGTAGGCAGCGTCATAATTCAGGCACGTGTGACAACAGGAGAAGATGAAGCTTTCCAAGCCTGTGTAGTGTTGCCCCTGAGGAAATGGATTAGATTGGACTGTTACATACAGGACTCTAAGGTATAGAACCTCAGTGTGTGCCTCTGGGAGGTGGGATAAGGAATAGAAATCTAAACAAAGCTTGGGGCAACAGCTTCTAGACATCCTTTCTCTTCTGAGTTTCGTGTGGCCTTGCTTTGCAGTGTTTGATTTCCTTTTCGAACAGCTGTAAGATCTTGAAAGATGGTTTCTTTCCAGCTGGGAAACTCCAGGCGATTGCAGTGTGTACTATTTGAAGTCGTTCACAGCTGAGTTTTTTTTTTCTTTTTCTTCTGCGTCTCCGTGAGCTCATACATTTTATTATGTCTGATTTTCAGGTCCTGCTAGATGCAATATGGGATGATGAAACCCGCAGATATGTATATGAGTAAGACATACTATGGATTTCTTTCAAAAGATGCTTTATGTGAGGTCTAATTTAAATGTTGTGAAAAAAGCAAAATACAATTGTTGTTCTTACAAATCACCTGTTAGACAATTTTCTGTAGCAGGGAAGAACGTGCACAAGGATCACGACAGCTGGTCTGAGTAGTATTAAATATCTTATAGATTTCAGGACAGTATCCATTATGATGACACTGATGGATACTTTGTGATTGGAGGAGGCAAGTTCATGGCAGGCATCCATGGGTATTTTGGTCCTATTAAATACTATCGTTTTGGAACTAAAGAGGTGTGTACCTGTTTTTTAATCATATGTAAAATGTCATTGTTTTGTCCTTTTATTTTCAGTGTGTTAAAATTCGATGTTATCTATGTCATAGGTAAAAAATCAACTTCACCCCAAGTCAACATTACAGGAACTGGATAAGACTCACCAGGAGTGTCAGGAAGTAAAAGCATTTACAAGAGCTTTTTTGCAAGAAGTAACTGACAGTCACCTCCCGTCACCAATCAACAAAGGTGAAATATTATTTTGACAAGTCCTTTAAAGCATCGTTGCAACCATTCTTCAGGGATCACCTTATATTGATGTCATAAACAGGGTGTCAGTACAACAACTTCACAGCTATTAAGTATGGGAAGATTACTGTTGACAGGTTACTTTTTATGTTTTATTTCAGGTGTCTGCACCCCTCACTTCAAACGACAGTGGGGTCCATATGGAGAAAGAATCTGCGCACAAACATGGACTTGGGAAAATCAACTTAAATACAGCCCACTTTTTAATTTCTTGCAAACAAAAGAGGAGGAAGTCAGATCAGGTGTCATAGATTGTTTGACCACATATGTCAAAAAACTCACATCATTATCCACAGTTTTTGACCAGTTTCTGTATCATTTTCTGTAGGGTCTTTTGGCTTGAAGGACCTCAGGAGTACTTTGTTTGAGCAGGCAGTTGGCGCAATGTCCACCGTGGATCAGGCACAAAGTAAAATCACATCCAAATCAGCGGCTCTACTACAAGTATCCTCCTGCTTTGGAAATCACAAAGCGTCTCTCTTACTGGCCACAATCCACATCTCTGGCCTGGAACATTCAGTCGATCAACAACAGGTAAAGTCAATCCCTTCCTTAATTGCTACTTTATTGCCACTTCTGTAACGATGACTCATAATATTGACTCGTGTGTGTTTCAGGGTCATGTCTATAGTTTGATTGGCGCAGCAGGTGATGACCTGTTCACCCTGATGCATGCAGGCTACAAGCACACCCAAGGAATTGATGGGTTTCCAAAAGACTTAGACATGGCTTACAGCTACTATTCCAACGCTGGGGTACAGAGCAGAACTGATAATTCCAGGGTACATGAAAATAAGGTATGCTTAAATAACTGAAATCACTGAAAAATGAATGATTATATTTAGTCATGCTAAATGGGTGTAGAGATGGAATTATCGGTCTGTCAGTCAGTCCTCTGCTTTGGTGCAGACTAAAATGCCCCGACAACTAATGGATGGAATGCCACGAACATTGTTTAAAGGCATTCTTGCTTTCTAGAGGACGAATTGTAATAACGTTGATGAACCCCTGAGTTTACATCTAGCGCCACCATCAAGTCAAAATTTCAAATTCCAAATTCCATTACTATGGTTTATGACCTGACAAACTCATAATATCCCCTTCAGCCTAAGCTACACTTTGTGTTTTGTGCTAATTAGCAAATACGATGGTGATCATGGCGGACATTAAACCTGCATAACATTAGCATGTTAGCATTGTCAGTGTGCGCATGTTGGCATACCCACGTTAGCATGAAGCTCTAAGCCCCACTGTGCTTTCTGTAGACTCTTTGTCTTGTTTATTAATATTATATTTATTATACTAGTAGTACTTATTAGTAGGCAAGTGGAAGTGGTAGAAATAGTTATAGTGCTACAGGCAGTAAATCCATAAGTCATTCAAACACATAGACATCCACATGTACATAGATACGCATATTTATCATTTATACACACATGCACTAACACATAGGGTATTGTACATACTGTATGTATACAAGCACATGACAGCAGGGATACAAAAGGGACTGTCTCCATAATATGATTAATAGTGTGTTTGTTGGTCCAGCCAGGGAAAATAGGTGGGTCTTCAATCTTAATTTAAAAATGTGAATGAGTTAGCTGTCATGATGAATAGAAGAAGAACACTCCAAAGATAAGGAGCCCGCTATAAGCAAACTCTACTTCAGGCTGATTTCCTGTTTATTCTTAGAATATTTAAATAAGCCGCATCAAATGAATAGAGGTTCATGAAGACAACAGGAAGACTTTACTGTCTGCTCCAGCCTGAATAGGCAGCCAATGCACCGAGAAAACATCTGTGCTGAAGTTTATTAGTCAAAACAATAGCCGCTGCATTTTGACTTGGAAACTTTCTGAGTAGATGGCAGTACAGTAGTCCATCTGGATCCATTCGAAAATCTGTTTTCTCAATCAACTTCTTATCATAAGTGACTGCCAGAGTTAGAACTGTTGTATCTATTTCAATCCAGCGATATCTGTGTTGTCGTGTCTGAGCTCTTCTGATTGGTTTGAAGCGGACAGAGCTCAGTTGATGTTTGCTAACTTACCAATAGCAAGCCTGTTAGCTTGGAGAGCTTTAACTTTCCCTCTTCAAAAGCTTTTCTTTGAACTAAGTGGTGTGCAATGGCGAGTAAAATCCCAGGGAAACTAAGCCAACTTAGCTCGCCAGCTAGAGCCCTTCCCCAACTAGCACTGCAAGTAGTCACTATGTCACCAAGCTTAGTAGTATTGCAACTTCTAAGAGTATTATAATAGTATTATTGTAATAGTGGCAGTACTAATAATTTACTATATTAATGTTTCCATTTGTCTTCCCTGAAGCAATATAGACCTGAACACATCTATCTCAGCAGTCAAGAGGATTTAAACAGCCTCACACACGAGACAAGTGACTTCTTTCAGTATCTGAAATTCCAAGCAGAGCGAGGAGACATAGAATCTCAGGTATGTTTGAGCTAAATCCTACTTTCATTCCTCCGTTATGATCAGAAGACATCATCAGCTTTCAGTCCAATAAAAACGTACTATCTTTAGAGACACCTGGGAATGATGCTTTACTGGGGACATCGTGGAGTGTCAAAAGACACAGTGCGTGCGGTGAAATGGTTTGAAAGGAGTGCTATGCAGATGAAGGATCCTTCGGCGATGTACGACTACTCCATCCAACTGATGAAGGTTCTGTAATATTATAAAGACGCAACCTCTTTTACCATTAAATTGAACACAGGATATTTTATGTGTGTTTGTGTGTGCGCTTGCGTTTTGACAGTTATTGATTCACTGATTGATGTTGACTCCTTCAGGGCCACAGAGTGAAAAAGAACTACACTCGGGGTGCTCAGCTGCTGGAGAAAGCTGCAGCAATGGTAGGTGTGTCCTCCTAATAATCAATCAGTGTGTTTACAGTGTGTGCCTTCACTATACCAGTGTCTGTTTCCTTGCATCAGGGCTCAATTAGCGCTTTGAATGGTCTGGGCTGGTACCATGGGATTATACTGCACGACCACAAAAATGCAGTAAAATACTTTGAACAAGCAGCACTAAACGGAAGTGAGGATGCCATGTTCAACCTGGGACTTTATCATCTCAGTGGGCAAATCCCAGACAGCCCGTCGAGGAATGAGGTCCGAGTCTCACACCACGTCAGAATTCTGTTTGACCACAGATCTAATGGATCAGTGTGCTGATATATTTTCCGTATCATCCACAGATGGCTGCGTTCCAGTATTTTCTAAACGCGTCTCAGATTGGTCATGTAGCTGCATCAGTGGAGGCAGCTTGGTACCTTTCGACAGGAAGCCTGGAAGGGGTGTCCCAGGATGTGGAGAGGGCTGTGATGTAAGAGGCTTTCATTAGCTTGTAGAAGAAAGCTTTGTTATGGGCTGTTGCACTGTAGCCTGCAGCTCGGTGGCATCTAATTTCAATGACAGTGGCTAATTCAAGGTCAGAACCTAGTATTTGCATATCTAAAAATAAGAGTCACTGTCACTGCATTATTGTCTGGCACAGAGAGATTCTGCTTACCATTGTTCCTCTGGTAACTTATGAATTTAAAGAAGCTCCTGCAGCAGCTGTAGAGGCTTTTTTTTTTTTTTTGGTAGAATGACCTCAACAAATCAGAAACTATTTTTAGATCATGTTAAAATATTTTCCGTTTATATGGACAAAATTATATTCCATAATTCATCACCCATCCTTTACCCTCTGTGCAGAATGCTTAAAAAGGTCTGTGAACAGAACGGACACCTTGGATTTATGATCAGAGAGGCTCTCCAGGCCTACCTCCAGGGCTCTTGGTAGGGACATTCATTTCAATTACTTTCCAATTGTCCTCATTTAATCATTTTCGTTGCTCTTTACTATTTGTCTCCGCTTCTTTTCATTTGTTTTATTGTGATGCAAACAGGCAGGAGGCATTTGTGAAGTATGTCTTGGCAGCTGAAACCGGTTTGGGTTTGGCCCAGAGCAATGTTGCGCACCTGTGTGAGGTAAATGGATGCTGCTTCACTGGGTTTAACCCTTTGTGTCTGCCCTCAACAAACCGTTGACTATTCTTTTGATCTGATTTTCAGCACCATTCTGAAGTGAATGTGTCATAATTGGAATTTTGAAGGTAGCTGATGAACAAATTGCAGGACTCCGGTCATACTAAAAGAAATAAACAAACCGGAGGGAAATTGTTAGCAGTTGATAACATAATCTTCATAACTGCTCTGCTCTTTCTCACCCTGCACTCATTCTCCCAAATGCAGGAACTGAATCTCAAACATGATTGTCAGTGGAGATATCACAACTTCTCTATATTAAACTATAATCCCCATCCGTCCGGTGAGTTCCTCTCATTTCATTTTGCGTTAACCTCTCCCTCTCCCTGTCAGCCTGTTTGATAAACAGTAAGTATTTATCTTATTTTATAGCTCTGCTGAAAATGGGAGACCACTACTACTTTTCCTCCAGCACGCAAGAAGACTCATTATCCTTGGTTGGTCAGGCCATATCGATGTATGGCAGAGCAGCTCTAGCAGGCAGCCCTCAGGTGACAGATTTACTTGAGCTGTAATCTTATCACTCTATGATAAACGTAATTAAACTTCCACGGGCTCAGGCCCACCGCAATAAAAACAACAAACAGCATTATACAGTGTTATTATTTGGAGACTGACTTTCTCTCTGAATAAGCCATCAGCCCCTGATTTTATTTTCGCACGGACTTGCAGGGAATGTACAACTTGGTCGTTTTGGCACAACGAGGGCACGTTATTCCATTGAGCATCCACAGCTTGTTTAATCTTTCACATCACGATGAGCAGGACATCGTGGTGGAGAAGATCTTAAAAAGGTACATTTTTAAATCCATGAACTGACACAACAATGAATATCGACCATTGGGTGGTGGGGGGGATATGGATACTTATTAGCTTTTTTCCAGGAGTTAGATGAGAAGATTGCATGCACTCTCATGTCTGTACGATAAATACGAAAGCACCACCAGCAGCCCGTTAGCTTAGCTTAGCACAAAGACTAGAAACAGGTGGAAACAGCTAGCTGTTGCTGTCATTTTCCTCCTTAAACAAACGAGAAATAACGTGAATTTGTTACCTTTGAACAGAGCCACGCTAGCTGTTTCCTTCTGTTTCCAGTCTTTGTGCTAAGCTAAGCTAACTGGCTTTTAGTGGTAGATTCATATGTACCGTACAGACATGAGAGTAGCATCAAAGTTTGCATCTAACTATTAGCAAGGGAATATTAGCTGCAAAAAGTTAAATTTTCGCTGTCTGCTCTTGCATTTGCTGCTGTTACTCATTTACATCATTCTTATCATTCAGCGATGTGCTTCTACTGTTATTCTAGCAAAAATTTGAAGGCTCAATATTACTGTTCTTGTCATGTGCAACACACTGTTTTCACTGTTTTATCCCCTAAGATGTGTGCAGAGTGAGGCTGAAGCAGCAGCGCCTTGTTCTTTAGCTCTGCTCGGAGTCCATATGGGAAAAGCCTTGAGGAGAATGACTCAGAACAGCGCACAGCTCCTCTTGGTAGGCATTAGACAATCAACTCATACTGTATGTAGTAAGAGAAAACACACTGCAAGCTGCACTCCTGTAGTTTATTATTCTCCTTTGATAATTTGATCTACCTTTTAGCACTGAAATGTAAAAATGCAAATTGGACTTTCTCCATGAATAAAACATTAAAGACACTATAGGCTGCTATTTTGAGCAAGAAAAAAAAAGATAATTTATTTAAATCATTCCTCTTATTTCTCTTTAGGCATATGCATCTCTTCTTTCTGCCTTTGTCATTATTGTCATTGTGCCGTTGCAGAGCTGTCTTGGTAAGTATTTGTGTTCTTCTCTACTGCACCCATTTGCACATACTTTCCGCAAGATGGTGCAATTTCCCCACATATTATTTTACGACCTCTTGCTCTGACTTGTTAATATAATCTGTGCAATCATGTTTGTTCGCCATGACAAGTTACCTCCTTTCATCCCCATGTGCAAATGAACACAGAACAAAGGGCTCCCCATCACCATGTGGTTGCACTGAGGGCAAGGACATCATCTGTCAGCCAAGATGGTGTCAACTTGAATAGAGAGCAAGATGGCATCATGGGAGGAACCTACAGGGCGGCAGGGAATCTAAGGCTTACCATCCTGAATGGCAAGCAGTGGCTCCGGAAGACCGGCGATTTTGCTGTGACTCTGTCGGGCGTGTGCCTGTGTGCTTTCGGGACCACACTCCTCTATCATCTCTTATGACATCAAATACCCAGCACCGTGACCCAATAGCCACAGCAAAAGCCCCAGACACTACATATTGTAAGAGCATACATTTAGAGGATGAGTTACAGCACTACTCATGTGACACGTTTGTGTTCCGGAGGCACGCGTCTCGTGAGACAGGAAGGAGAGACATGCTGATCAGAATGTGAGTGTGCTGCTTTATCAGAGAGTTGATAATGTTCCCCCAGTAACCATTTTTCCATTGTTTTATTTATGAAAAATAAAGTACTTTTCGAGCAGTTAATTCAATTAACGCTGAGTCCGTTAATTGAACAATATACTGTATTTGTTTATATTGTCTTGGTGATGTGGTGCCAAGTAGGGAGAGTTTCTGTTCTATGACAATACATGACAACACTGAGTACTTCTTTGATAATTCAGTCATTTATCTTGTGGAAAACAAACTATTTCAGTCCTAGCATAACACTGTTAACACTGACAGACAAATACTCTGATGATCAGCCTCAGCTATCAATGCATTTGTAGATGTTGTACCAAATGTTGTGTTCTAATAGGTCAGCTAATAAAACTTGTTCCTGGCCCTATCACTGACTATTTCTATGATAAATGTCTCATAGGAGACTGGACATGCAACAACAGCATGCTGGGGCACTTAGACATTTTGTCCAAGGCCAGAGCAATGGAATTCCAGAAGTTATTGATTTAGTCTCTGGCTGGAAGGTTCTCCTGGTCGATACATCAGATAAGGCGCTATCAGTTTTAGCCATCACTATGGGAGACAGCAACAAGAAAAGTTTGGCTTGAAAGGATAAGTTACCATGGTAATGGAAGATACCTCAAACACATCTTTAGAGCCAGTGCTGGAGTATTAATCAAAAAGTAATGCTTCTCTGATGTGCTGTTGTTACTGTGCTCATAAAGACAACATAATGGGAGATATCCTTTGAGGGATTTTGTTTCTATGGCTGCCAACAAATAGGAGGAATAGGCAGGGTTACTCAGTTCTTAACAGTTATTTACAGCTCTGGGTGACATGTGATGATGTTGTTGCCTGGTATTCATGGAGCTGTCATTGGTTAAATATGGAGCTTCACAATGTAAACAGCAGCATGTGGAGCTACTTCAGTTTAGAGTGAAGCCTGTGTATAATTTGTGGACAGAATAATGATCTCCCTCTTCTGTCTTCTATCTCTGTCCCTTTTGTTGGCTGTCTGTGTCTCTTTCTTTAAAGGGACAGGTCACCAAAACAAAAGCATACGGTTACACAGTAATATCTTAGATGTTTTCTGTAGTTCATGTGGTAGTATTTTTATAAGTAGTGCCACAGGTAATTGCTTGACACTGAATCTCAATTGTGTTAAGGAAATGCACACGTTAGATACCATAATCTGTGGCAACATTTGTCGATTAAGTTGGACGTGCAGGCTGTCTCTTTAAGTACTCAAAATACCCAAAATAAGGTAAAATTTAAGGAATGTCAACAAAAAACAGACAAAATAAAGTGAAGGAAGCGTTGTTTCAAAGTATAGTTTGTTTTTGGGGAAATACTTGCATATGACTTTTTTGCCGAGAGTTAGGTGAGAAAACGGCTATGTCTCATGTCTGTACGCTAAATATAAAGCTACAGCCAGCAGCTGGTTAGCATATAGACTGGACACAAGTGAAAACAGTTAGCCTGGCATGCGTGTCATTGTTACACTTTCACACATATATATATCTTCTCATCTAACTCTTGGTAAGAAAGAGAATAAGTGTGTTTCACAAAATGTCAAACTACTTCAGGCAAAGTAAGTTAGCTAACTTTATCTGTGGTTGTCATTGCTAAACACATCGCTGGACCCCAACATCTGCTCTCGCAACTATTTTCTGTTGTTGGCATTATTCTTATCATTTCATTGATAAATTGAATTTATTTACTGACCATACAAACATTGCATTAGGATTTTGGGTCACGTCACAGTTTGATACAGTACTTATGACTCGAAATCCAGTAATCCTTATGAAATTCCAGACCTGTATCACCACCAAAATCTGTATGGAATATCTAATATTTGAATTCTGTCAAATCACATAATTTTTTGAAGATTCCATTGAAGATTTCTACATTGACTCAAGTTGCATTCAATAAAACAATTGCCACTAGAGGTAGGTAGAAATTATTCAAGTGGTTTTAAATTATATGGTGGACAGTCTTGATTTCCAGTGAGTCTTGTGAGTTTAACACGTTGATGGCTGTGACCTTGAATTGTTGCAGCACACGACATCAGCTCATGGCTAACAGGCACTTTGACCAGCTTTATATTCACCTTTCCCACTGAACATTCTTTCCTGCTTGCGTTACACTCTCACTGAACCCTCCGGAGTATTTACTTAACATGGAGGGAAACCTTTGTCCAGGAAACATTCTTCTTAAAAAAACCTCCAAATATTTGATTTGTAGATAGATGTCTCTCTGTCTTGCGTTTAAAACCAACTGGCATCACATGCCCATTGTATGTGCACAAATGTCACAAAAACAGTCAGGATTTTAGTTACTGTACAGCAATTGTCAATCAAATAGTTTGATGATATGGTCTGTATCCATCTAATTAAGTTTCACTTCTTAAATGGCTGCTGTAACATACAATGCACTATTGATGTTCCATTGAAATTCCTACACTGACTCACATGAGTGGCTTTTCATGTGAGTTGAACAAGTGTGCGCTGAAACATGTCGCTGCGTGTAGCATGACACTTGAACTTGACGTTTTGCTGGTCTGCGGTTTGTACCTCAGCTACAAACACTCCTCAGTAAGGAGTTTGAGGTCCTGCAGTGTCATGGCCGACAGCGCAACACGCCATATTGAAGAGTGGAAGCAATGAACAGGGTCTAGAAACGACTGGCTAAATCAGTGTTTTTTTATGACTCAGTCATTAACTTAAGCCCTGGTTATCTGGCTCAGTACCTTGTTCGGAAATGACATGCCCATGGATATTTGGTATGAGTTTAACGGCCTTATGACGCATTGTCATAAAAAGGGGCAGAGTTGTTCCCATTGACGGGATCAATAGAGCAGAAAAGGCTACATGGGGGCAGTTTCCACCCGCTGACCACCTGTCTTGGCTCTAAACAGCTACTGATAAAGGGATTACAACAGTACCGTCCTATTCATACCTAAAAATAGTGTGTCTGAGCTGGACTTTGGCAACATCTGTATCTAGCAATCTGGTGAACAATACCTCCTTGCCAAGTTGATAAAGGGAAATAAAAACTAAATCAAAAATAGAACAAGCAGCTACTGTTGTACTGTTAAAATATTATCGAACACAATGAGGCCTGTCTATTTCATAATTAGCTAAAGTGAACACCACATCCTGCTGCAGGCTTCATTTGACCACAGATGGGTTGTAGGGAAAAAGAAACCAGTGTTTTTTTGGCAAAGTCACACTAATGATCAGTGATGAAACAGACCATCTTTCATGCAGTAAACAGTATTTGAGTCTATTAAGTTCAAATTGTGACTTAATAGCATACATCTCATTGTACTACATGTTCTCTTTTTTTTACCTCAAAGAATGTCTTAACCATTGAAATATGAAAATGTTGAACTTTGGGTTTAGTCTTTGTGCAGTGTTTTTTAACACAACATGTGTCAGGCATTGCGGACATTTTCTTTGATAAGATTATTTCACATGAAAGAAGTTACCGCTGCAGTTTGCACCAATGCTCTGCAAAATAGAGGTTGTTGGGTTTTTTTATAAACACAATTTAAGACCAATACCTGTATTTAGAATTGTAAGAACAGTTCTAGGCACAATACACAGACACACACACACACACACAGAAGCAATTTTAATAGACACCATTGGATTATTGTCCACAATCAGCCCTTGGGGCAGGCACCAATGGTGGCAAGAGGCTGCTGGGCACAGGGGTGAATTTCATAAATCTAAGATATGTGTGTAAATGTTGCACTTGAACGTTAGTGAATGAACAATAGCACAATGTGAAATAAGTCAGGAATGTTATCAGGGTTTTTTAAGCCCTGCAGAACAAGCCCTTTTTACACCGTATCAACAGTTTAAAATGATACGGACCCAGAGGCCTGACTGACTCAAGGTCAGAATAGCACTTAACCTAAAAATGTCATCATCTAATAAAAGTACTGAATGTTCAGCACGCACCACTGCGCCGAGACTGAGCGCATCTGGGTATCTCAGTTTGTACAGGAGGCCTCGAAGGGAAAGCACATGTGTCACCACCCACACTGCTAAAAGTAAGCTGTGTGTCCAGACTGAATAAAAGTTATAATGCTTCCATTGCATTCACTGGCAGTGTGTGCAGCAGCAGCTGACCGCAGACACTGTTCTTTATGAAGAATGAACATACCAACTTTTATGGGCCACTTTTTAAGCGTACAAGAGCATTTTCATACTACAAAGATCCAGTTTGGTAATATATTAAGATATATGTTCTTAAAGGTGTTCTTACTATATATTACCTAATAAATAGCTCATTTGGCATATAACAATGAAAACTGCATTCAAAACTACAGTATACAGCTGAAAAGCTTTCAACATTGCCCTGAAATCAATTAACTGTCTCAGCAGTGTCCACTGGCCCTGATAAATGACACCCAGTGACTGTTAATGATTAAGTAATAAATAAACACTAGACCTGATAAGTCTCCCATTGATCTCTGTTCTCTATGAAGAAACTTTAATTGACCACTTTTTAAGGATAAAGGAGCATTTTCATACTAAACCGATCAGTTTCGGTTGGAGTACCATTGTCAGCCTTCCTGGGTTAATGTTATAATTTGGCTTTGCACCATCAAAAATAGTATTTTTCACATTTTGAATTTTCTTATAAGGAAACGCATGCGTGACGCAGGACGGCTCCCTTTCATTGAAGTGTCCCAGAATACAGAACACCAATACAGCGGAAGTGGCATACCGAAATGGAATTCAGTCATTATCAATTCAACCTGTGCTCTGCGTGCCGTGACGTGTCAAAATGTCTGCCATGGAAAGCACCAATGTGTGCTGCAAACAGAGACCCTGCTGAAGATTACGTACAGACTTTACTCTGCATCCCAGCCACAAGAAACTTGAGAATGAATGTCTGATTGTGTGCGACTACAGTCACCGTGTGTCCTCACTTGTTGGTTGGCTGCCGTGGACATTCACCAGCCCGCAGCCTGCTGTCAAACCAATAAGCAGAAAATATTAATAGACAATAATAATCAGATTAACTTGACCTTCCAACACACTGGTGGCTATGTGGCTGTTAATGTTGTGAGCATCACCTGGTTTCCTAGATAAGGCAGCCAGCTCCAGCAGCATTGCTACACATGTGTATACCTCACTCTCTACAACCATCTACCAAACACACTCTCCCAATTTGGTGGTCTATTTAAAATGCAAAATTTCCCATCTCTCCCGCTGTCTGTCAGTGCCACTGCTGCCCTGCGTCAGTATTGCTGTCCGTTATTTCAGCCGCATCACCACCACCCCAGCATCCACCTGCAGGTTAGGTGGTTTAAGATATTTGCTCATCACTCCTCATTATCTCTATGTAAACATATCTGATGGAAGTGATGAGGTCAGAGCCTAGATGCCAAAGTCTAACTATGTTCTGCTGCTATAATAAACATTTAAAGCGGGGGTTGTGTGACTGAAATTCATTTTTCATTTGGACATGTCTCCCGAGGTTCGGTATGACCAGTGGCTTCATACCACTGTTAGATTTAGAACTGATAGAATCCACTCTGCTGCAAGCGTTCTAGGTTGTATTAAACATTCAGTATGTGGGAAACAGGCAACGGAATAACAGAGGAATCAAATTCAAAGAGAGCTGTATGTCAGATCAGCCTTTATTGGACTTTCAGGCTGCTTTGTAGTATTTTTGTACGACGTACGCTATTTCTATTTCTGCATAATTTGACTCCTTCTCAGGACTGTGTGGGTGTGCTTGACTACTGTATTAACAGGAGAAGTTACACCTTAATTATTCTTATTGGTTCATAAATTTATGTGACCTCATATTTAATCAGCCGCAAGTAAGTGGAAACTCCATTGTGGGCGTACGGGGCCTTTAATATGTGGTCATATATCTGGTTTATTGTCTCTCAGTATGCATTGTGTAGCAATGTTAATTATTGGTAGTTATGAAACAGAATAGCCTACTTTAAAACAGAGGAATTGATAAGGTGCATAATGACACAGAGCTGCTACAGTGCATAGTGAAAGTTTCCACTGCTGGAAAGTTAAAGCTGATCTAATCAATATTTTAATATTAAGAATGGTTCACGTAAGTACATCACCTTATCACCTACAAAGCTCTAGTTCTACGGCAGATAGTTTTGTGTCTTTCAGCACATTGTTTTGGTTTTGCAGCCCCCAATGTTTCCCCCAAAGCCTTAAACCCCCACTCTGCACAGTTAGAAAGCAGCTGGTGCAACATTTAGCAACAGATGAGTTGAAAAAGCATAATGACTAATGAGACCTGGAATATTGGTCCTTCAGTTTATTGCATGTTGATTGTAGGAACACTTTGCTTTGAAGCTGAGAGAAATGTTTTAAAGCACTGAACGTGTTGTTTTCCCAGATCATCATCAGTTTTTTAAGATATTTTTTAAACTCTTTTTTTTGCCAGGAGTGAAGTTTTTTGGATTTTCTTATGTAACCACGACCACATCCACATTCATACTTGCACCCTTGCCTGAAGAGTTTAGGTTGAACGGCTGAAAAATAACAAGTCCAAATCATGTTATTGCCAGATAATGGACTATAATTATAATTCTGTTGTGACACCAGAATAAAATATAAAAGCCACGCATGCTCCCATACTCCCCATACAGCTTCTTCCTTCTGTATCAGATTTCATTGCAGCGTGTGTAGAAAAGGCGACTCAGATTGTGCATCTGGAAAATACAAGTTTCCCCAGAACAATTTAACTGTGGTTGATCAGCAGTGGCCAGTAAGCTGTTCTTACACTACTGATATCTTTGTGGACTTGAAGCCATATTGTTGCAAAATGCTGACCATCCTTTGTGGATGAAGGATTTTGATGGATGGTGAAACTGAAAGCCTGGCTTGTTTCATATTAAAATGAACAACTAAAATTAAACATACCTTAAACCACAGATTACAGTATTTGCTCCATGGCATGGTTCGATATTTTTTATTCATTGTCTTATACAGTGTTGAAATCTATCATTGCATTAAAATATTTTTGTCAAACCAATACCTGTGCAACTACCTGGTACATGCCTGTGGTTGAGGTGGAAATATAGCAAAATTCAGGAGAACTGAAGATAAAACTTGGCTTACACTTAACATGAACTCCAGACTCTAATACTCTGTCTAACAGTCTATTTTTGTACCAGCTGCAGTGCAAGGCACATGGATTGTAACTGACCCTGTTTATTAGCCGGCTTTCAGTAGGTCTTCAGATATTGCTCATAGAGCAGTGCAACATTTTGTTGTTGACTTAATTAGGTCAAATGTCAGGTTTCTTTTCATAATGTTTCATGCTAATTGCACTCACTAACTGATCAGTTTAACTGCGATGTGACAAAAACACAAACGAGTGCATAATTATAAAATATCATTACATTTATTATTATTATAAATGTGTTGGATTCTTAAAGTGTTATTACTATGAATGATCTCATTAAGAACATATTTGGCATGGGAAATTAAAAAACTGCATTCAAAGGTACGGTGGACAGTTGGCAAAACGTTGTCCTGGAATCAATGACATAACCGTGTCAGTATTGTCCAGTGGCACTGATAAGTCTTACTAATGATTAAGTAACAAATAAAACAATCAAATATGTGAAAGTCTCCCTTTGATATGAGCGCCCTGTAGGCAAAGTCCACTGGTGTTCCTGGACCTCATAGACACAGGAAGGGTCCATGTACGGCAGTGTGGGTGGAGGTGTGAGAGGAGAAGGTGCTTTGGTTGAACTCACAAGGTCAGATGACTACAGTACACTGGCAAATCAGATATGAAAGTGAGGACATTTTGTTTTAGGGCAACCTTTCACCTGAAACACAGGCCAATAATGTCTGAGCTGAATATCAAATGAGCTGATTAAAATGACACGTCAGTAACTATAAATAACTTTGATGTCAGGCCATAAATACCATGCCCGTGTAATCTACATAAAAGTGATGGAACTGGGTGAAAAATGACAATGCTGCCCTTTAAAAATAGTAATTTATTTACAAATATTATAGTCTTAAATACTGAAGGATAACAAATAGTTTAAATGCTACATTAAACACTTGGAATTCAAATGTTGAAAGTTGAAAATAAAGGCCTCGTCCACATATCATAAAAAATATAAAATGAACAATTACAAGTGTGTTCCAAATACATTACTGTATTGAGTATCGCTTATAGATACAAATTTAAAGTAATAATATCAAAGGTGTGTCGCTTTAACAACCTCCTTTGTATCCTCGTCTCTTGACATGGCTGGATTATTGTACATCTCCAGGCTGTTCTTGCTGTACCTCCTCATCTTTTCATCATCCTGCTTTTTGCAGCACTTGCAGCACTTGCAGCATTTGCAGCAGCAGCAGCAGTGCTTGCCAATGAAGCCAAAGGCCGAGGTCACCACAGCGTCCCACGGTGCCATGGAGTGCAGGGGCCGGGGCAAAAAGTTCCAGCTGCGGAGGACCTTGGGCAGGTAGCGGGGGCAGCGAGACTGCATCACATTGACAACGATCACAAAGACAAACAACACAATGACGGGCACGCCGACTCCGACCAGGACCTGCCAGCCAGCCATTGACAGGCCGAATACACTCAGTGGTAAGACCAAGAAGCACAGGAAGAGGTAGAATCCGGCAAACCAGCGGTATTTGGCCGTATGGTTCCCAAGGCCTCTGGCCAGCCTGATGGGCACCCGCATGAAGGGGATTGGATACCACAGTAAGATACCCATGATGTTGAAGAAGAAATGGCAAAGTGCAATCTAGAAATAAACACAGGTGACATTCAAACACAGCTATCACTGTTAGATCTCATAGAAAAAAATATCAGTCAGCAAGACCAAACCTCTACAGCCACGCTAACAGCTCTGTGAGGCTGTGCTTAGGGACTGCAGTGCTTTCATCTAATAGCATGCTAACATGCTCAAAATCACAATTAAAGCATGTTGATGTTCAACAGGTATAATTTTTGCCATGTTATAGTTTAGTGTGCTAACATTTACTAATTAGCAGTAAACACACAGTACAGCTGAGGCTGATGAGACTGTTGTTATTGTAGTTTTGTAGTTATTTGGTCATAAACCAAAGTACTGGACAAATTAAAATTTGCCCTGAAGATGGCGCTAGGTGATACTACATTCTGTCATTTTTTTTGTAGCGAGAATAACAAGCTATTCAAGGTAGCTTTACAATTAACTTATTTACATATATTCAAAAGTGATTTATATGATTATGATTGCTCTCCTGTCTGGCACTCAGCTGTTATTTTAATGTTTAATATTTTAACATGTTCTACAAAGGGGATCAAAGTTATTACACTTCATCTACTGGGGTCCATGAATATCTACCACATTTCATGGCAATCCATCAAATTGTAGTATTGAAGATATTTCACTACAAAATCAAAAATGTCAACCTCATCATGGTGGCACAACAGGAAAAGTCAGGGATCACCAAAGTCAGTAGCATTCATTCTCTGGGGAGCATGCATGTTTTTACAAAATGCCATCAAAATCTATCGAATAGTTGTCAAGATATTTCAGTTTATAAGATATGTCGTTATTTAGGAATCTGATTGCGTGAGGACCAAAGTGGTGGACCAACCGAAAGACCAACATTGCCATCCACAGAGCCTTGCTGCTAGCATGGCAGCAAACAAGCACAACGGGGAATATTTTTATTGCATCTTACCTGCAGAGAGTTGGCCAGTGTTTCTCCGGGGCTAGCCATAGCAGCAAGTATAGCAGTGGTTGTTGTACCAATATTTGATCCCAGAGTCAGAGGATAGGCTCTCTCAAGGCTAATGACACCGATACCTGGTGAAAGAAGATGAACAAGATATGAATCACTGTCCATTATATATGTATTTAAAATAAACATTTAAGGAAATACAGCCCAATCATTTCGAACGTACCAACAAGAGGCGTTATAGCTGAGGTGAAGACGGAGCTGCTCTGAACAATGAAGGTCATCCCTGCTCCCACCAAAATCGCAATGTAGCCAGTCACCCAAGAGAAGGGGAAGGGGAAGTCTGGAGTCAAACAGAAAGACAGGAGGTGAGCAATAAACCAGTATTTGTGGATGAGCTTTCTGCATCACACAAGAGGGCTGGTGGACCTGCAGCTGAGCCCGAAGCAACAGGGAGGCTGCACCTGCATCGAGCACCACCATCGAGGCCGGTGTCTATCAAACTGACTACCAGACAGGCTGCAGAGAGCACGTAGCTGGGAGATTATTTTGTTTCACTGTATTCTTTCTTTTTACCTGTGTTGAGCACCTTCTTGATGACCACAGCCACCTGTCCCTTCAGCATGGAGTTGAGCAGCTTGACGATGAGGATGAGGCAGGTGCAGAGGATGAGCAAAGACAGAGCCAGGAGAATGAGGCCCACTGCCAGGTCTGGCAAATTAGCGTCGACGAAGAGGTGTTTGCCTGCAATGGACGGTCAAATAGGTGATTGGCATTAAAGTGTGCGCTCCTGCATTATGTGTCAGCTATAAATAGCCTCGTGCGCATGACTCACTGGAGAGCAAACCTTTGATAAATGGAGGTCAGAAAACAGCTTTTTGTGGGATAAAGGTCTTTTGAAGATTTGAGAACAAACTGAAACTCAAGACCAGTTTCTGATGTTATTAAACTGAAAAACTTGTGTTTTAAAAAAAAATTGAAACCAAGCACGAAAGAATTTATATTAATTGGGGGGCAGAATGCTTTGAAAAGACGATCCATTTTATGGTCATGTGACACTCAGCATCAATAGACCTATTGAGCAGGTAGATGGGTCAAGGCAGGGTATGAGCTGAGTCACTATAACGACTCAAAGGTAGTCATTGTCCGGACATCAGAGGGTCTGAATGAAGGAGGTTCTTGTGTCTCATATCTCACTGCACTCCAGTGGACCAGGTAATAGCTTTGTACATTTTCTTTTTTTCGTTTTCTTCGACCGTGGTTCATTCACTGACGGAGGCACGCTTACATTTCTGCTGGTAATCGGTCCAAGACATGTTCATCTGGGTCCAGGTCAGGTTTCCCTCCTCCCAGCAGACGGCACCAGCAGTGCAGTTATCCACTGTTGCATTCCAGAAAGTCTGAGAGAAAAGGTGGGAGGCATAAGGAGGGAGTGTAATAAGGAAGAAGTCAATGCAGCTGTGATAATCTTTTTTCCGCCTTTTATGAAATAACACACCTTCAAAGTATGATCTAACAGACAGAATGACTGTGGTCACAATACGAGAAGGATATAATATCAGTCATTAACAGGAAAAAGCGGAGGTAACCATAGCATTATCATGTTATGTTCACTGCATGGCAAACTAATAATTTATGCATGTGATGCAGCTCTTGTTGATTTCTTACCATGTTGGTCTTTGTTTTGCACCATGTTTTAATCAGACTCTTGTTTCTGGCTGCTGGGTCACCAGTGGCGATGCCAGTGATAACAGATTTGTCCAGCTAAGACAACACACATTTAAACACATTTTTAAGATGAAAAAAAAAATCCATCTTTATGATGCACATGATATTCTCGTGATCCCAATGTCACCGAATACCTGGATGATGGAGCTGGTGAGAGGGTCTGTGATGACTTTGAGCAGGTCGGGGGAGTTCTCTCCCGTCTGGATATTGAAGGATTCGATTAGGAGGTTGGTGAGTTTGTACAACACACCTGTGGCTACTTCCAGGGGCAGAAGAATCAGCACAGACAGCCAATTAAAGAAGTCGTGGACTGTAGCGCCGGCAAATGCCCTAGAAGTGAAGGAACACACCCTTGAACATGTCCCAGACACGGTTGCTACATGGATTATTATACTGCATTATTACTTTTGCCACAAGATGTTGGTGATTACGTGCTCTGATTTACCTGCGGAACTCATTTCGGTCTCCTGCCTGCATCACAGCCACAATCGTGTTGGTGACAGATGTGCCAATGTTGGCGCCCATGATGATCGGCACCGCAGACTGGACATCCAGCACTGACGAATATGAGTAGCATTATATGAATGTGTAATGCACTACAGCTCTGTGCATGTGTCTGAGCAGTCCTTAAATGTAAGTTTGTGCATGCACCTTCCGTGTACGTGTGTATGTGTGTATGTGTCTACTTACATCCAGAGGACACCATGCTGACCACAATAGAGGAGGAGGTGCTCGAGCTCTGCACCAGCACTGTGACTAACACCCCGATCACCAGCCCAGCCACAGGGTTGGACAACAGAACATTGTCCTGGAAGATGTCACCAGCAGCTTTGCCTGGACACACACGCACACACACACACACACACACCCTCAGGTCAAAAACACAGCCCTCCAAACACATTACATTACCTGGCACTATCAAGTCAATAAACTAAATGTGGAGTGACGCGTGGTGATAAAGAGCCAAGATGTTAAATGTTATTCTGCACATTTGTTTTTACCTCCGACTAGCTGGAAAGCAGAACTGAGAACATCCAGCGAGCAAATAAACAGGTAGAGAAGTCCAAGCAACAGAACGGTCTTCACAATAGCACTCAGCACTCTGATGGTCTTTCCTTTTGTATCCAGCTCTGTGAGGAAAAAAACAACGTACTGAATCAGAGTCGGGTTTTGTAAAGGTATGTCCGCAGGGTGCAGTGCAGGGAGAATGGCGAGCTGCCTCACCTGACCACTTGATCCCGGTGTCTGTGAGCTCTGGGAGATTCCAGGGATCTTCCGCATCTGGATCCTCATTCATCAGCTCCACGGTGGAGTAAGCCGGCAGGATGACCACATCTTTAGCCAGAGTGTTGTCATCTAATGGAGGGCAGGCAGGAGGGAGCATTAGAAAAAGTGGCAACAGCACAGTTTGAGGAGGCTTTAAAGTATCCAAGAAAAAAGGACATACTGAGAGTGGGGGGGGAATCAGCCCCCTCTTCTGGTCTTGGAGCCATGACTCTGGGGGATGAAACGTCACAATAAATAAATAAAAAGTCAGATAATTAAATTCTAAAAATGTAATTATAATGTTAGAAGGAGCAGGTTTACTAAATGCTGTGACTCTTTCTAATCTACAAACAATTTGCATAATAGTCATCACAACATAATGGAATTCTATTCCGACAAACTAAACGCGCGCACACGCAAAGAAAAAGACAAACGCCTTCCCACAGGCGCGGCTCTCCAAAAGCATCTCAACCCGAATATCTTTAAGTATCATCTCACACACACACACATCCTCCCTCGATTGCAATAGATTCACATGTGGATACGTGGCTTCTCTTCGACGTGAGGATAACGGATGCTGGTGGACGCACCTGCTGCGCAGCGCTGTGAGCGGCGAGAAGGAGGCTTCACCTGGGTCACCTGTTGCTCATCTCGAGGCTGAGCGCTGCTTTTATAGAGCACGGGCACGCACACACTCGCGCGCGCACACACACACACACACACACACACACACACTGCTCTGAGGTCAAAGGTCGCGCACACGTGCAGCGTGCACGCGGCGGTAAGGTGTAGGGCAGATTCAGAATGATGTTCTGAACGCGAAAACTCCGCAGAAATGTTAAGGAGTGCGTGAAGTGGCCAGCGTGACCACGGAGTCTAGCCCCCCCCCCCAGAA